>CAJQZN010038078.1:0-11008 GCA_907164685.1 Colias eurytheme | reverse complement strand
AAAAGTGATAGTGAAAGTGCAAAAAGCAAAAAGTGTGATCGGTCCACTTCCCCAAACAACACTCTATCAATGTTCAATGTATAATCTCCCCCTGTGTTTAGCATTTAAGATCATATATTGTAATATCATCATCATTAGATATAAGTTCTTATTGTTTATCACCTTGTTTAGTTTTAGATCATTATCACATCATCAATATCATCTTTTTGGCCTGGGAGCATGTACGGGCTAGCCGTACATCCTGACTCAGCGCTTTACACGATCCTATTTCATTATGGTGACAAGAACATCTTCACCCAGTTGGTCTGCGCTCGCGGCTCGTGTAAAGCGCTCGGGGTGTACGCGCTATATCAATTAATCTCATTATCAATCAACTATCAAATATATCAATCATATCATATTATCATCATTAGTTTATAGCAACCAACAATAAAGTGATCAAAGGCAATAACTTGTTTTACAACATCAAACCATCAACTATCAATTTATCAGCTAAAGGAGTGTATGGGATATCATACCATATCAATCAGCAGCCCATACAATATCTTCAACTTCATGTTTATATAACTGATCAACTTTTACAAAGAAATTTGGACGAAATATAAAAAAAAATAAGCTTTTCATACAAAATGCATAACTCTATACATTTTTTTCGACCTAAGTTTCTTAGTGAAAGTTGTTCAGTTTAACTAATAAAACGGATAAACAAATTTTGTATATAATAAAAAAAATGTAATGTTTGTGTTAAAAAATTATTAAATAGAAAAATACACAGATGAAAACAAAAGATATTTATTTCTGACTAGCTTGTCCGCGCGGATGTCAGTCTTCGCGTCTTCTACAGATTTATTATACATATTATGTATAATATATAGATTTATATTGATAAACCTAATAAATCTTTTGCTAGCATTCTGATGCTTTATCGGTTTCACTGGATTTATCTCTTTTTTTTCAATCGCTTGAATGATATAGGATGGGTCCTTGATGGACATCGAATGCTGAAGTCTCGAATCAATCAATTCTGACAGTAGGCAATTTATGTAAAATCTTGATAATGGTCCATCATTTTATTTTGCCTAAACGGTACATACTTTTTTATATATTCTATTTTTAACGAATGATTCACTCCAGTCCAAACAGCAAATAAGCAGACTTCTGCTTCTGCAACGTTTAGTTGTCCCTGAATTTGGAAAAAATAGTCATGATTCTTATCTATGACAAAAGTGTTATTTTTTGCATTGTATTTCAAATATTAATTTTTTTTAACCGCATCTTCCGCATTCATGTCTTTTGCCGGAATTAGACATTTAACTTCTACTAGTCCCATTTTCCCTTTTTGATATGGGAGTGTATAAAGTAAATTTTTTAGATATTTCTCGTTATACTTTTAAAAAGTTATAATTGTCATTTTGCTCATTAGGTAAAGTAATTTCGATATCAGTTTTAAGTTTTTTGATACCTGCAATAATAACGTCATAATCGCCTGCACATACTTATCGATTACACCCTGTATACAATCCACCATCCACATTCATAATGTTTTCCTGTCCTCCTCTCCTTTACGCTGTTCACCGATACATTTTAAATGAGTAAATCTGCTACCACTGAAGGATGTATCATTGTGATCAGCAAATTTTCAACACTGTTGTAGATTATTTGTTTTTCATTTTTAATCAGCAATTGGGAATCATCAGTTTTGTTTTTTGCAGATTGGTGATGTACCCTAACAATACGTCGAAAAGCGAAAGCATCAACGAATTATCGTTTTCGTCCTCTTTTTTTATTCTTCGCGTCTCTGTTACTTCTGTTTGTTTAGTTCTCAACACCCACTGAATTTTCTATGTTATTGTGATCTTCCATTACATCTGAGTTTTGATGATGTGATGATAATCCATTCGTTTTAATATTGGTACTTAGAGTTGGAAGACTAAACTAGATATGGCGGACTAAATTTGTCAGCGCGTCTGTAAGATCAGAATATAAAACCATCATCCTGTATTTAAGTTACAAAATTAATAATCAAACAAAATGCCGCTACGTTGAAAATGACTAGAAGAAAAAATTAAAACACCTCGGATCAATTTTGGAGTAAACAAATCATTTTCCCCGTATGGGGATTTCCCCGGCTGAACTTGGGAAGTTCAAGTTCTCAATACAAGTTTATATTATATTTCGTATTTCTCAAACGAAAAATAAACATTTTTGGAACTTCAAAAAAATTATATTATAAGAAAATTTATGAGCTTACTTTAGTTTTAAAGAAATATACATCCCTTTACTGACACCCCGTAAAATAAAGAAATTGTTGCCAATCACCTTTGCAATCTATTTGGTTTCATTAACTTTATGTTCGAAGATAATTTTTTTTCTAGTAGTTACACGCGTATTTTTTTCGTTTATTTTCCATATCGAAATCAAATGTTTAAAAATACGAATATTTGCACAAAACTAAGATAAAAATAATAATCAATTAACAAAAATATTAAATTTAATGAAGTAGAGCAACTTTCACTTCGGTATGAAGGAAAATCGAGCGTAGAGCACACGTCAGAACGCTCCGGCGGCCGGCCCAAGGAGCGCGACTAAAGAAATTCGCTAGGATTTTTCCTAATTATTTTAAATATTTTTTTAATATTTAAAGAATTATCAAAATTCAAAAAAAATTTTTTTTAAAGGATTAATACTCATTGGTCTTCAACCAACTCGAATAAATTAATGGAAAAAATAACTTTTAGCAGTATTTATCAATAGATTTTGTAAGGCAAAAAATGGGAAATTTAATGAATTTATAACGTTCTAATTAAGAAAATCATAAGTTTTTCGGCAATTGTATTCAGCAGTTTTTAATAACGACTATATAAGGATAATAATGCGCTGAGTAGATTGTGTAAATTGTAATCGATTGCAACGTAGTGAGTGCACAAACTTAGCTCGAAATGTCTTTGGGGGAAAGAGACTTATCTTGAAGGCCTGATTAAGGTAACATAAAGTTACTTTAAAAATGTGAAAAAATTCACGCGCATTGCGTATATAACACTAATTGATAAACAAGAAAAAAAAATTCAGTTTATCATTTCATTAGCCGGGAAAAAATTGTCAAATAACTTGTTGAAAACGCAATTTTGCTAGACTGCAGCCTTAATATCTTTGTATGTACCATGTTTTTATGCAATAAATGATTTATTTATTTATTCATCCAATTCGATAGGGTTCCATCGCAAAGGGTAAAACGGGACCCTATTAATGAGATTGTCTATATGTGTCTGTCCTGTCTATATTTCATAAACTGTGTTTATCAGACATTGGATTC
This sequence comes from Colias eurytheme, assembly GCA_907164685.1. NCBI lineage: Eukaryota > Metazoa > Arthropoda > Insecta > Lepidoptera > Pieridae > Colias > Colias eurytheme. Next base: position 7,695 of record CAJQZN010038078.1, on the reverse strand, counting down.
ATCAGAGAATATGTATTTCTGACTGCTTTGTACGCCGGGCAAAGGCGTACATAGCGATCACTTCACGAGGCTTTAAAAGGTTCAATACACCAAAACCGATAATTTCTCATGAACATTTCTAGTACATTTTTTACTTAATGCATTTTTTAAAACAGGTGTATAAATTAACATAGAATATTAATTAAACAATCATTAAAATTCACAATTACAGGCCATTGCTTTCTCTGTCCGACTCATTTTCAATAAAAAAAAACGGTATCAAAATAAAATATAGCCTATGTCATTCAGGGATAATGTAAGGTACATTACCAACTACAATATATTGGCCCAGTCATTTGGTGCCTACTTATTTCAAACAATGTTACGATCAAATTGTTTCTCTGTATTAAATAATTTTAGTTAAATCTAAAATATATTAATTATACGAATATTTGCGTACCTGGCTTAATTTTGCACGACAATTCATCCAATGAAATGAACTTCCCCGATGTCATTTTTCGTAAATAAGAATGGAAAGACATGTGTTTAATATTATGCTCTTTGAGATAATTCTCATCCCAGGGCTCGAGGGGCGAGCAATGCACACAGCATCCTTTTGAGTTGTGACGACATCTGGAAACAAAGAAAAAAAAAAAATAATAATTTATATATGATAGTAATTTATTGAACGACATATCATTAATTTAAGCCTAAGTGAAGGGATCGGGAATCCTACTAATATTATAAAGGCGAAAGTTTGTATGGATGTTTGTTACTCTTTCACGTAAAAACTACTGAATGGATTTGAATGAAACTTTACCACAATATAGCTTATACATCAGAATAACACATAGGATAGGTTTTATCCCGGAAATCCCACGGGAACGGGAACTATGCGGGCGAAGCCGCGGGTGGAAATCTAGTACTTAATAAAAAAAAAGGCGTGTGGCACTCGGAGACTGCCGCGGTAAAGCTATTGCATAGCATGCCTTCAAGCCACACCTCCGAGCCCGTCGGAGTAGGGAGCGTGAGGTTTTTTCGTTAAGGAATTTCTCGATTCGGTCCCCGCGCTCTAGGCCCGCGATAGAAGCTATGCAATAGCTTAAAAGAATGAAAAAGAAATGGTTGTTTAATGCATTATTCAACTAATAACTTTTAACCGAGAATTGGAAAATCGCTATGTTAGAGATATATGTGTTCGACATTTACAATATCCTTGATACTTATAATAGTTACAAGTCAATTTGAGTCTTAATCTGATGGCAGAAAGATCCCATTCGCCTTTTATATTTAATTATAGAAAGTTGATGTTTTATACATCTGTCCATAGACAATTATAATTTATTTTATGAATTACTTTCATCTATTAAATCGAGAATTGAAATTGTAAAAATTGCATTCCTTGTTTATTTATAACAATATATAAGAATATATGCATACAAACATTGAAGGTTATGAACTTTGCATATAATTTGCATTGTAAAGAAAATAAGACAAAAGAAAGTCGAGAAATAATTAATAAATTAATATATTATTGTGAGGAAGTGCGTTGACCCCAGACAAAGAATTTCTTCCTTTTTTTATTGTCATCGAAGTTTCGCGAACTCTGATGTTCAATTACTTTTTTTCATTTCTACAAGAATAGTCTATTTAGCATAAGAATTTTTTACCTCACTTTTCATAAAATTAACTATATCACTATAAATGCTAATAGGGATTACTTTTATATTACTTGTGCTATTCCTATATAAAATCGTAAAATGCAGTTTTCATGCAACATTTTTCATGGATTATCATATATGAGGCATTATTAATACAATGGATTTATAAATATTTGTGTTGATTAAAGAAACAACCTTAACAAGGAGACCATGTCAATATACTTTAAATGAGTAATTGGAGCATTATACAGTTTTTTTTAATTTCCATAATATTATTAAAATTAGTCATAAGATTTCTGGTACAATTTTATTTTAGTTATTGTAGTTAAGTAAATAACACATAAATAAAAAGAAAATCATTTAAATAACAATAACAATAATTTGCATATTATTTATTTACACCTACCTGAACCCGCACTTTCATTTTCACTTTATCATACTTTGCCAAGGAATAGCTACAAAAAAATCAAAATCCGTCCAGTAGTTTTAGCATGAATCCTGAACTTAAAACAATTTTCTACCATTTTATGACATGTATAGACTAGCTGTGCTGCACCAGCATGGCTCCTGTTGGTCTTATCATAATATACATAATTATCTATACTTATAATAAATCTGTAGAGAGGCCAATTCTGTACATGAAATATATTTTAAAAAAAACTATGAAGGGGTGATAAGGGATCGCTACTGATGCCAAAAATGCAATCAGTAAAATTTTTGTCTGTCTGTCTGTCTGTCTGTCTGTCTGTATATTCGCTATAGAAACAGAAACTACATGACGGATTTTAACCAAATTTGGCACAATTATTCTTCATACTCCTGAGCAGGTTATAGTAAAAGAATCATGTAAATCGGTGTAGAAACACCAAAGTTATACATGAAAATATACGCTTAAGTCATCGCGCGTGAATACAGAATCATGCCATAAGGATTATTTTTGTGTATCAGTTGCCGCGTTCGACGCGCTTCGCGGCGGGAGCTATAAAAAGGCGGCGGGTCTGCACCCGTTTCGCGTTGTCACGGCATCACGTGTGAACGGCTGAACCGATTTCGATAATTCTTTTCTATTATATTCCTTGAAGTACGAGGATGGTTCTCATGTAGAGAAAACGTAAATATGTTCCACGGGCGAAGCCGGGGCGGACCGCTAGTAATAAATAAATAAATAATAAATAAATATTATAGGACATTATTACACAAATCGACCTAGTCCCACAGTAAGCTCAATTAAGGCTTGTGTTGTGGATACTAGGCGACGATAAATATAATATTTCATAAATACATATATAGATAATAACACCCAGACCCAAGAACAAATATTTGAGTTCATCACACAAATATTTGCCCTGACCGGGGATCGAACCCGGGACCGTCGGCTCAGTAGGCAGTTACTTTACCACTGCGCCAACCGCGTCGTCAATAATGATATATAGCATATAGCCTTCCTTGATAAATGGGCTATCTAACACCAAAAGAATTTTGCAAATCGGACCAGTAGTTCCTGAGATTAGCGCATTCAAACAAACAAACTCTTCAGCTTTTTAATATTAGTATAGATAATAAGTACTTACAATTTTTCATCTCTCTGTCTCTGTATATTCCCCGAAAGCTGATACAGCTGCAGATCCACTTCATCTTCTTGAGGAACATTCTGTTTTCTAAGGACACTTGGAGGTGCTGACGATATTGACGATGTTGATGGACCAGCCTCAATGGGTGCTAATGTTTTGATCTGTTGACAAATTGCAATTATTTAATCTAAAATCATTTTCGTATGGGGTTGCGAGATTCCATTGCAATGACCATACGAGTCATTTGTAACAGGATGGTGGTTCTACAGGGGTCTTAGTATGCTATGACAAAAAGAAAAATGATGGTCAGAACGCTGATACCGGAAAACTTAAGATACTGTAATATAAAATAGTACAGTATCTTAAGATAAAATATTATAGTATCTTCACCGTGTGTGACGCGCTTTATAAGGTAGGTAATTTCTTGACAGATTGGGGTAAAATATAGTGATGTAATTTATTGTACTGTTGTTTGTTAGACTAGATAGTTGTCATGGCAACAGAGCATATTTAACTATTATATGGTGCATGATGCATGGTGCTCTTGCTCTATGTTTGACCAAACAAACATAGAGCTAGAGCAAGACCATTATTTCTGGATCTTTTGGTGTAAATTAAAACTTGTATTCAGTGTTGTTCATTATAAGAACACTGCATAGAATCTTTTGGAATGCACTAAGAACAACAAAAAAATGCTCTTTGCCTGATTACACTAAAATAATTTCATATAGTGGGGTTAGAATGAGCATTCACTCGTTTCACTCGTTTGATCTAAATGCACCGTCACAGTAGGAAGTTGGATGATTCTGAAATATACATGCCTAATGACATATATCAAATATTCAGATTCACACTCAATTAATTATAATTTATAATTAATTTCATGTCATGCCCTTAAAACCAATTCTATTTATATAATTCGGACTAATATAAAAAATTAAACTAATATAATAAAAGCTATTTAGCATCTATATAAGGAAAATTGACTGATTATAGTGTGAAGCAGTAGAATTTTATCTTAACCCTAGATTATATCAATATAATAATAGGATCATCACCGTAGTGTCAAGTATAGGACCAAAATTCTCATAAGAATTTGGTGACAAAGAACAATAACTATGTAATTATTCTTTTAATATACATGTCTCAAATTAAATATAAAGCTTCATCTTACATTGTAAGGTATTCTTAATATTTTACTATTTGACCTTATAATGCTGATAAGAAAATATACCTCAGAAGTGGAAGGCTGATCAAAGAGTACAGCTCCATTTACTGGGCTCAAGTAGAGCATATCACCATGCTGCAAGCCATAGTCGCGGATCTGACGAGATTTGCTGGAGATAATCTCCTCTCTGTGCGCGCGATCTTTGTGTAACGCAAATCCAAACGTATTCAAATGGAGAGCTTCATATACGCGCTCGAAAAGTCTTGCCGTCACGTCCGACTCCTGCACTTCGACACGGCTCGTGCCCTCTGATGACTGCACACGCAGTATCTGTAAACGTAACGTTACAGGTCAACCACCATGCCATTAAACTTGTGACAAAGCATTCAAAATTTGTCGAGTCATCATTTTATGTTGAACATGAAAACAAAGCTAGGGGGGTTCTTTAGCTCAAATATTAACCCTTAAACATGCTAAAACACTATTACTTTCGAGTATAACGCCAAAAGTATGTTCAGAAATTCAAAAAGTTGACGCAAAGAGCGTATATGAATGAAGCTAAAAACTGAATTTGTATTGATACATTAGATGGAGATTTTGGTAGGTATTATAGAAGATAGACTGCTACATGATTTAGAATAAAGAATTACCAATTTTTTAGACCCTGACATAATGTTTTCCAAAATAACTATTTCACAGCACTATACTGACATGACATGACAAATTGACAATGACATGACAAACTTGAGCAATAGAACAACAACTTTTATTTACGTTCTGAAACTAAGTGTTGCCTTTATGGAAAAATTGCTTTAGAATTTTATTCTTTCCTATAGAGCCAGAGTATAGATATAATAGATAGCGCGTGTATTGCACAAATTGCTTTGTGCACATCGTAGGCAGATGAGCAAAATAAAAAAAAAACATGAACGTGTGCATGTTTTGATATGCTTTTGTGTAAGAACATACTTCAAAAAAAAATTTAATTATTTAACCGGTCATTCAATATATCGGTTGTCATCTCATAAAGTTTAATTTTATTTCAAATTAATTATAGAAATATATCAATTTTGTAATTTAAACAATATATATCACAAAGAAACTATTTTTGGACGATAAGGTAAAAATTGTAATCAGCTGGCGTTTGACAGGTTTAGGACATTGAACGTCATAAAATTGATAAATCATCAATCATGAAATTTTTTGTAAATATAAAACTATAATTATTTATTTACTCATCACATATGATCATCCATTTAACTTAACATGAATAAATAAGAATGTTATAGAACATACGTTCAATTAATAAATTTGAAGAGCTTCGAGTATGTTACCGACTTAAATTACATCTTATATCTCGTTGACACGGTACGTTTAATTTGTTAAATTATTGTGTAAGTATTTGAGATTGAGAATTCAGATTAGACGCGAGACTATGCCGTTATTAGCGGCGAATAGGTGAGAACTACGGAAGATGATTCCAGCGTCCTATAATTAGATCAGTAGCGTATATAGTGTGTGGGTGTCGCATGTATACGCTGAAACGGCGCCAGAACTGTGGAACGTAGATACAGGTGTCGTTTGCGTTGCACCGAAATGCGGTTGCATTCGTGATCCGTAAAATATTATCGTAAACATAGTATATTATTGAATTGAGTGCATAAGTGTCTGGACTGTTTAAGTGTATGTATTTGATTGTTTTTATCGTTATTTCACTTCAAATAATAAAACAATTAAAGAAAAGCAAATTCAGTATGTAAAAATAATAAATTTATGAAAAAAAAAATAACTATAAATAACATTTAATATTAATTATTCATAAATAGTAAGCTATTTGAAACTACTACAAATGTGTAAATAGAATCATTTGACAGAAATCATTGTGCTGTAATAGTGCATTATTCGCTAGGTAGTTATTCATAATGTGCAATACATAATGGCTATATTTTTAAGTATATTAATATTTCAGAAAGTATCACTGTATGTATTACAATACAATTCTGCATTTAATTAACCTGGCCGACATTAACAATTATACATAATTAATTTACATTTAAATTGAACTTAATATATTCCGCCGAAAGTAGCTTTTTATATAACATTGATATAAATATATAATTCAGTTCGGTTCATTGGTAATATCAGTGTGTTGGTGATTGTGATAACGAACCAAAGTAAATTTTAATTTGAAATATAATACAATTTGAAAAGTTTAAAATTGTTTTATCTGGAAACTTATTTAAGAGTAAAATATTATTAAAATTAAATTTCTCAGTGGTTTAATTGCTTCCTTAAATAACAATTTATTGTTCTAATACCCAATTTATTATTAGTTATATTTTCTGAAAGTACAACAAAAGTCTTAAATATAATTATTTCAACAGGTGATATAAACTCCAAAATGGTTTCGGAAGGTGTACCAGTAGATCTTTACATTTACGACCTGACTAATGGACTGGCTTCCGTTTTATCACCCTCTATAATAGGTATTGTTTTTTATTTTTAATATTAAATATATAATAAGGCACGATTTTTCAATCTTTGGTTAAAACAATGCAATAAACGTCCAATAAAGTATTACGCGATAATATTAACCTGTAAACCTGTAAACTGTCAAATACTGGCAAGAAGAATACATTTTTGAAATGGTAGTTTAATACGTTATTCAACGAATAACTTTTAACCAACTATTGAAAAATCAGCCCTAAAACAACAAAATAAGTAAACAAAATTTATTTAATAATAACAGCAATTTTTATTTTTTAAGTAATAAAACTACTGAAAAATACATTTTTTATGATATGAAATTTACGGAAATTTGGTTAAAAGGTTTTAAATGTTTGAAGATTGCTTCATTCCATTAAATTAAATTGTTTTTTTTTTTATAATTTATCAGTGAATTTGTTTATCTGCAATTTATTAAAATTAATAGCTGTGATCTGTAGAAATACTTTCTTTATTATTGAATAAAATAAAGTATTGATACCTATGTACTACAAGTAGATTAAATAACAATATACCTACTAATCAAATTCAATGTAAATTTGTAAAAAACCACAAAACCAAAAAAAATATTATTATAATATGTATAGGTAAACTTTCACAACTGTTGTGCAAAGGAACAATTTGATTTTAAAAGCTTATAGATATGTTGTAAAAAAATGAATGAATACTTTTGCACGCCTCATAAGCGTAGCGTTGAGGTGGGTACTACTGTCACTTCGCGCAAAACATCTGATTTTTCAAACTTAAAATGTCTTTATGTATCGTACATTGCACTTGTAAGATAATACATACACACACATATTAAGAAAAA
>CAJQZN010038071.1:0-10205 GCA_907164685.1 Colias eurytheme | reverse complement strand
CAAGTGGCGATGCATTTAGCCGCATGTGTATTTCACTGCAACACGTGCGCAACAACGTAAATAAGAATAAGTTGGAATGTGTCGAATTTCGATCACCGGTCAGAACAATATAATTTGATTCTTGTTACTATTATATACTAGCTATTCATCCGCATCTTCGTCTACGTGATCAAAGGAAATTTCAATGAGAGGTTAACCGTGTTAAAGAGTACCTACCCTGAATCATTTACAAGCCTCTTCCTTCTTACCACAAAAATCAATCATAAAGCTGCTCTGTTGTGAAAGGCAAACAACTAAACTCACGTACACATCTATTACTAATATTATAAATAGGAAAGGTTTGTAATTATGTATGTATGGTTTTCACGCATAAACTACTGAACCGATTACAATGAAATTTTGCACACATATAGAGGGTAACTTGGATTAACACATAGGATAGGTTTTTCTTTGAAAATGCGGGCGAAGCCGCAGGCGGAAAGCTAGTTTATTATATTAGTAAAATTTAACTTACCAGCTAACGCTGCACACATTCCACTTACTCCATTTATAGAAGTGATGTCTGTAGAGCCCATGTGCAATTCCGTGAAAAAGTCCTGGTATAATATTCCATAGCAATTCGAATACGAATTTAAAACGCTCTGAAAGTAAATAAAATCTAGATAATGCATCTGTAGGTAAGGCAACAGTTCATTGACTATGAAAACAAAAATAGCTAAAAATGGCCTATTTATGTAGATACTTGACAATTTTTAGCGTCTGTTTTAGAAATACATTTTATATACAACTAGGTTTCCGCCCGCGGCTTTGCCCGCGCAGTCAAAGAAAAACCCGCATAGTTCCCGTTCCCGTGGGATTTCCGGGATTGCGTCATTTTCCCGGGATAAAAAGTAGCCTATGTCCTTTCTCGTGTATCAAAATATCTCCATACCAAGTTTCATGAAAATTGGTTCAGTAGTTTAGGCGTGATTGAGTAACAGAGAGACAGACAGAGTTACTTTCGCATTTATAATATTAGTATGGATATTGAGGTTTAGGAGTTATTAATTAGGAGTTAATGATTATCTCCTCATTTCCTGTTTACACTTATCGGAATGTTTCAAATATTAAGGAGGAATATTGCAGAAAATTTCATGCCGAGCTACAGGTATGTTAATAAAAAAAAACCGTGGTCCATCATATCAGCTTCGCCTACGTTGAAATAATGCATCATTTGTTTAGATGTTATTACAAAATCCAGATAGATAACGTGAGTGTCCTCATAAAAACATGAATTCAAAATAAAATTCAGTTAGAAAAAAAAATCTTTTTCTAATAACGTTGCTCGATTCTGCTTCTTCTTTCTAATATATTACTACCTACTTGAATCTTTCTACAAATGAGAATCAGGACATTAACCACAAATAAACACAGAAGGTAGCATAAACGAGAGTTTATAAAAATATACATTACAATTACTGTGAATTTCTTTAAAAAATATGACAGTGAAATTCCTATATTCCTGTACGACTGGACAGGGGTAGCTTTAGCGGTTTTTACCCAGCTCGTAGCCGATGTGCTTCATTTTTTATCTAAATCCCGCTGACAGATCTTAAGATTTAGACGCATTAGATATGGGTGGTATAAGAACATTAATAGATTTTAAACAAAATGATGTATTTATTAGGTTTATAGCGTTTAATACGTATAATAAAACCACCTTACATGTATAACTTCATTGCTAACTATAATAAACCAGTGATATCTGCTTTATATAAGGAAGTATCTAAGTTATAATGGTTTAATGTTTAAAAATCTACCTATTTCTAAAAAAATATCAACATACCATACTTTCAACTCGTAGATTTCATGAAAAAGTAATTAATAATGTTTTATACGTAGTTTGAAATATCCAGTAAACAGATCGTTACAGAAATAAAACAAAGTTTTAAAACTTCTGTTCATCTGCTAGTCCGTCAAGCAAGTCAGTTAAGTCTGACCATAACCCTCATTGTAAATTGCTTCAGAAGTACAGTTAAATAACTGAACGAGTTAATCACTTTTTTATAAAAAGTATTTGACTATAATTGTATAACAATACGTCATCTCAAACTTCGAAATTTTAAAATGGTCATAATCCATCTTAAATTGCTCCTTGAAAAATATTACAGACTTTGTGAAATATAATGAATGTTGAGTTGTTGCTTGATGAAATAAATATTAATGTTCCAAGTCGGTCCAAAAGGTCCTATAAATTATTTGCCTTGCCAACTACAAAAAAACATATGGTCTCTCAGAACAGCCCTTTGATCCGGATGTGTAGGCTTTATAATGAGATTTGTGACCATAATGATATTTTCCTATATAATTTGTATCAATTTAGAAATAAAATAGATATTAATTTATTTAAATGATGAATAAAATTCAAGTTAACACTTATTGTTGTGGACTGTATAATTTTGGGGTTCGTGGTCGAAATAAAACCCTTCCTTCGACATACATAAGTACATATATTTTCTCTTTACAATTACAATTCCTAATCACTATTACTTATTAACTACTTGTCTGTAATAAGCACTTGCTCGAACTGAACTCCATTTAAAAATTCGGGCTATTTATATGCGTCGCCGGCGGGGAGATTCAAAGCGGCCGCCCGGCGGCGAGGCACAAAGCGGCGGCGGCATCCAAAAGGCGGCGAGACTCAAAGCGGCGGCGGCATCCAAAAGCGGCGGCGGCTGTCTTGTATGTGCCGCCTAGCCCCTAGGCCACGCCTCCTCCACGTGTAAACGCAGTACACGTGGCGTATTGAGTACAGCGCGATAGGCGAAACCGCGGTGCGCCTCGTCGAAACCGCGGTGCGCCTCTCTTCCACGTGCAGCGTTAATATTCCGCCCCATACACGTGGAGCCGCTGCGCGGGGAGCCCCGTTACCGCCTGCGTGTGCTCGTCCTTTACAGTCCTCCCCCCGGCGTAGCTTGCGTAGCCTCCTTCATCACGACGAGCTTGCTGACGGGGCGTCTGAAGATCCCGCTCTTGGTCTTCACTTCGGCTACCCGCACAGCGTCGTCCGGCCCTGCGTGAACGCGCACCACGACCCCCATGGGCCATGTGTTGCGCGGCAAGACGTGGTCCACGATGATGACCACGTCACCTTCCTCGAGGCGTCGCGTGTCCTTTCGCGCCTCCCCCCGTGGCACGAGCGTCGGTAGGTACTCCTTGATCCATCGGCGCCAGAAGTGGTCGGCGAGCGCCTGGCTGGCGCGCCAGGTCCGTCGGTCTGCTTCGTCGCACGGCCCCGTCGTCGGCAGTCCCGTTGAGGAGCCCAACAGGAAGTGGTTGGGCGTGAGGGCTTCGGGGTCGTCTGGGCTCACGCTCACGTGAGTCAGCGGCCTCGCGTTCACCGCGAACTCCGCCTCGGTGAGTAGAGTCCGCAGCACCTCTTCTGGCGGCGCCTTCTCCCGTAGTGTCGCGCCGAGCGCGGTTTTCACCGACCGCACCAGCCGCTCCCATGCACCGCCTTGATGCGGCGCACCCGGCGGTATGTAGCGCCACTCCATCCGGTGGCGCAGCGCTTCTTCTTGTAGCGCCGGCGCCCACTCGTTGTACGCCTTCTTCAGTTCTTGATCGGCGCCCCTGAAGTTTGTACCGTTGTCTGAGTACATCAGACGAGGCCACCCTCTGCGAGCTGCCATCCTTCTCAGCGCCATGATGGCTGAGTCCGTTGACAGAGATGCGACGAGCTCCAGGTGCACGGCTCGCGATGTCAGGCATGTGAACAGCGCGCCCCATCTCTTCTCTCTTCTTCGTCCGATCTTGACCATCATTGGCCCGAAGTAGTCGACCCCGCAGTTGGTAAAGGGTCGATGGAACGGGTCGAGGCGAGCGCGCGGCAAGTCCCCTTTGGCTGGGACCTGCGGCATTGCTCGGCGTACTCGGCACAGCGCGCAGTTCTTCTCCACAGCGCGCACTGTAGGCCGCAGGTGGATGACCCAGTAGCGCTGTCTCAGGTCGTTGGTGACGCGCTCGCGGTTGGCGTGTCCGGCGGCACAATGTTCCTGTAACACTATTAGTCTGGTTATTCTGTGCCGGCCGTCGAGGATTACCGGCTTCTTCATTGTGTCGGGTGCCGTGGCTGCGTTTATGCGGCCCCTTACTCTCAGCACGCCGTCTTCCATTACCGGGTCCAATTTGTACAGTCTACTGGATCTGCTGATGGGGCGCGCGTCCTTGATTCGCTTTATGTCTTCTCCAAAGCTGTCGTTCTGTGCGCGCTGCACCAGCAGTCGTTCGGCTTGCTCCAGGTGGCGACATTCTAGTCTCGTCGCCGTGTGTCTGATGCGTATGTCGATGAATGCGAGCACCCTTGCTGTTGCTCCCACCAGTGTGCGGAATTTGGAGAAGCGCTCTGGATCCGGCAGCCATTCCATCTTCCGTGGCAGCTCGCTTACATGCAGTACATCAGCCTCGTCCGTTGTTTCTCGAAGTTCCTTCTCCGTGGGCCACTGGTTCTCCGTCTTTGTCAGGAATTCTGGACCCTGGAACCATCGATCATGTCCCGTGGTGAAACTTAGGCGGGTGGCGTCGTCGGCAACGTTTTCATGAGTCGGCAGCCACCGCCACTCTTCCCTTTGTGTTAGTTCTCCAATCTCACCTAGGCGATGCGCGACGAACGGCGTGTATCTCTTTGCATCGTTGCGCACCCAGTGCACCACCGTCGATGAGTCTGTCCAAAACCAAGTACGAGATATGTCATACCTGTGCTCTCTTCTTATCTGATCGGCGAGTCTGGCGCCGATCACCGCCGCCTGCAGCTCTAGGCGCGGGATTGTCTGCGCGCGCCGTGGTGCCACCTTTGCTTTCGCCGAGACGAGTTTCACTTGTATGCTGCCGTCCGTTCGCCGCATACGCCAGTACGCCACGGCTGCATACGCTTGTTCACTGGCGTCGCATAGCACGTGCAGCTCGATGTCTTCGACGTTGTCCGTTGCGTAGCATCGCGGCAAACGTAGCGCGCCGACCGCTTCCAGCTGCGCCAGCCAGCCCGCAAACTGTTCGCCCTCTTCTTCAGGTATTGGTTCGTCCCATGAAATTTGGAGGCGCCACAGGCTCTGCAATATGATTTTAGCACGGATGGTGAAATAACTTAAGAGGCCTAGTGGGTCATAAATTGACATTACCGCACTTAATGCTTCGCGCTTGGTTGGCGGGCGCTTGCGATCTCGCACCTCCACCGGTACCCTGTTCATCGCTGTGTTGAATCCTAGCGCGTCTTGCTCGGCGTCCCAAATTAGCCCGAGGATCTTCGGGGCTGGCTGCGCTCCTCCCAGCTGCGTTGGTGTGCTGGCGTGCAGTTCTCGTGGCACGTCCCTCAGCACGCTCCTATCGCTGGCGTTCCATCCTCGTAGCTTGAAGCCTGCCGCCGCGTGCACCGTCCGTATTTCTTCGATTGCTTGTCTGGCTTCCTCCGCGTCGGCGTAGCTCACCACCAGATCGTCCATGTAGTGGCTCTTCGTTATCGCTTCCAACGCCATTGGATATTGTTCTGCGTGCTGCTGCGCATTATGATTACGGATGTAATGCGCCATAAACGGAGAGCTCGCTGCGCCGAATATCATGGACGTCATCTTGTAGTGCTGTGGCGGCGTGTCGCGTCGGCTCCCCCTCCATAAAAACTGCTGCGCTGGCTGGTCTTCGGGTCTTATTTTTACTTGTAGGAACATCTCCTCTATATCTGCCGTGACTGCCACTGCCTTTTCCCTGAATCGAAATAATATACCCGGCAGTGATAGTAGCAAGTCTGGGCCCTCAAGCAGTTCGTCATTTAAACAAGTCCCGTGGCTTTTGGCTGCCGCATCAAAAACCAATCGCTGCTTCCCTGGCTTGTTGGGATTGGTCACAGCGAAATGCGGCAGGTACCAGCACACGCTGCTCTCGCCTTCACTGCCGTCGCATGGAACCGCATACCTTTTCTCAAATAAGTTGTTCATCTGCTTGGTGTACTCGGCTGCGAATTCCGGCGCGGCGTCCATCTTGGCTTCAATCTTCAGAAGTCTCCGCAGCGCAGCATTGTAGCTCGGCGGCATGCGGACATTATCTCTCTTCCATGGCAGGCCGATTTCATACCCGCCCGGCGTCTTCTTCGTAGTCATCTCGACGATTGACGTTGCTCGTCGGTCGGCTTCACCAATGCGCGGTCTACTGGCTATGTTCAATGATTCTATCTTGAAGTGTTCTTCCACCAGGTTGTGCAGCCGTAGGTCCGCTTGCTGCTGTTCTCGGACGTGAAGCACGCAGTCCCTTTCGACGATCATTCGACGCGGCGTTGTTCCATGTATCACCCAGCCGAGATTTGTCTTGGAGGCGGCAGGTTCGTCGGCGCCGCCCGTCCGAAGTTCTCTTGTCACGATATGCTCCCAGTGGTCGGTACCCACCAGGACACCCGCGCGTGCTTGTTCGTAACATACCTCATGTTCCGGTATGTCGCGCAGGTGTCTGTACCGAAGCAGGGAACCTGGGATGGACTGCTGATGCAACTGTAGCTTCTTCATCGTGCGGGCGCGCAGGTCGTGTAGTGTCCCGTCGCTCTGCCCCCGCAGCTGCACCGTTACCAGCCGACTTCCTTCTTCAATCTGCTCCATGTTCGCCCCGTGGATGCGGAGCGGCGTGGCGGGACCTTCGGCGCCGATCTGTCGCGCCAGGTCCTCATCAATGAGGGTGATGGTGGAGCCCTCATCGAGCAGTGCGTGCGTCGATACCTCCCCCCGTGGGCCGACGACGGTGACTGGACACATCTTCAGCAGGACGGCGCGGGGCGGTGCGGTTGCGCGGTCAGCAACCGCCATGACGGTTTCTTCGGTCGACGCAGCAGGCTCTTCTCTTCTTACGTCGTGCAGTGATGAATGATGTGGGCGGCGGCACTGGTTCACGCCGCATGGTTTCGCTCGACAGTAGATGCGCCGATGTCTCTTCGTGGCGCACTTGAAGCAGGCGCCCTTTTCCCTCACCAGCGCCCACCGCTCATCCACCGACAGCTTGGCGTAGCGCGGGCAGGCAACCATGGTGTGGTCGCGCCCGCAGCACAGGCAGAAGTCTTCTTTCTTCTCTTCTTTCTTCTCTTCTTTCTTCTCCTCTTCATCACCACTGCTGGAAACTATGGCGTATACTGCCGACTTCCTTCTTGGTGGAGCAGGTCGCGCTGCCGTTGCTGCCGCTGCTGCCGTGGTGTCTCTGCGCGCTGGCGCAGTGCTGCTCGTCGGCGCGTATGTGTAGCGGAGCGCCTGGTCCGCCTCTCTCATCAGGAAGCGGGACAGCACCACAATTTCCGGATCTGCCGTACCTTCCTGTGAATATGCATAGTCGCACCATCTGGACCGCAGGTGCGGACTTAGTTTGTCCAATATCTCCCTTGCTAGCATAGGATTGTATAAATATCCTTTCCTATCTATGGTTTGAAGTATGCATACCACGTTCTGTACCTTCACAGCGAAACTGTTGATGTCCTTGGCCGCTGCTCCAGGTCGCGGCAGCTTCCTCAGGTCCTCCATGGCCCTGTCGATAATTATCTCGGGCCTCCCGAAGCACTGCTCCAAGGTTTTCATGACTGCTTCAGGCGATGAAGCAGTGTGAAGCAGCGCTGCCACGGCGTCCCTTGCTTCCCCCTTCAGGCATGTACGCAGCCGCTGGATGTTTTCTGCGTCGGACACTTGGTACATGCTGCTTGTGTCCCGGTAGGCTGCTCGGAACGGCAGCCACTCTTCGATCGCACCTGAAAATATAGGAAGGTCCGCGTGGCGTAGGCGCGGTCGCGCCATCTTCTCTAGGGACGCCGCCAGCTGCTCTATTCCTGTTCGTCTGGTCGGCGTCGGCGATCTTCCTCTTCTTAGTTCGGATCGCTGGTGTCTGTCATCCTTCGGCACAGGATGTGACTGGAGCCACTCGTCCACCTTGTTTCGTTCTTCTGTCGCGGTGACGATATCTTCCGGCAGGCCCTCGTCTTCCTGTATGGCGGACACCTCGAACTGTAAGCGTTTATTTATTAGTTCTTTCTCAATTTGTAGTTCTTTTCTCTGGATAGCGGCGAGTCGCTCTGCCGCTTCTAATTCCGCCGCCTTAATCCGCCGCGCCGTACTCGCCGACGACCGCACCGATCTAGCGGATCTCGCTGGCGAATGCCGTCGCGGTTGCGGCGGGATCTCCATTGTTTCTGTGGCTGACGTCAAGCGTGCGTCAGACGGCGATGCTAACGGGTCCAGCACCAGCCGCCGCATTCGTTCTTGCCGCACACGCTCTGTCTCCTGGCTCCGGTCTTCAACTTCCACAGCGTCACCCTGGCTGCGGGTTACCACCATGCCTAAAGAGGTGACGCACCGCAGGCTTATACTGGCAGACTCGTTCCGCTGACCAGCACCCCTGATTCCCGGCGCGTACCACTAGGTCACCACTGGCGGCCCGTGTCTGCCCGTAAAAAACCTTACGACTCACCTTATTGGACTAGTACCAACAGCGCGGCCCCGTCGGTAGGTACCTGACTCGCCTGGTGACGATCAAAAACACCAGCAGGCTAGTACCAACGTTACCGGTTTGTCGATATTCGTCCCTCGAAGGTGAGCTCGTTGCCGATGCGTACCTCTCTTCGGCAGGATCTGGTCTTCCACGTGCAGCGTTTCTTCCTTGAAGTATCCGGTGCTCGTTGGATCACACGTTGTTATCCGGCGATCGAAGGGTCACACGTTGTTATCCTGCTCGAAGGACCACACGTTGTTGTGGACTGTATAATTTTGGGGTTCGTGGTCGAAATAAAACCCTTCCTTCGACATACATAAGTACATATATTTTCTCTTTACAATTACAATTCCTAATCACTATTACTTATTAACTACTTGTCTGTAATAAGCACTTGCTCGAACTGAACTCCATTTAAAAATTCGGGCTATTTATATGCGTCGCCGGCGGGGAGATTCAAAGCGGCCGCCCGGCGGCGAGACTCAAAGCGGCGGCGGCATCCAAAAGGCGGCGAGACTCAAAGCGGCGGCGGCATCCAAAAGCGGCGGCGGCTGTCTTGTATGTGCCGCCTAGCCCCTAGGCCACGCCTCCTCCACGTGTAAACGCAGTACACGTGGCGTATTGAGTACAGCGCGATAGGCGAAACCGCGGTGCGCCTCGTCGAAACCGCGGTGCGCCTCTCTTCCACGTGCAGCGTTAATATTCCGCCCCATACACGTGGAGCCGCTGCGCGGGGAGCCCCGTTACCGCCTGCGTGTGCTCGTCCTTTACACTTATAATTAATTTAAATTATTTTTGTTATTTTAATTAATGAGTACTTTTTGTGTGATATATTGATAAAACATTTGACTTGATAATTAATGATGGTATGTAGTTACTGTATTCACTTTTTTATGTTATTGTAATGATTTAAATGTTGTGTGCAGTTTTAATTGGGTCGTAATCTTAATATTGTTTAATTTAGTAAGTTGATGTTAATGTTCTTGGATTATATCCTGTAACTGTGCCTTATATAAATAAATAAATAAATAAATAAATAAATAAAACTCTCTATTTTATAATTCACAAAGTACGTAGAATCTGTGGATACTTAAATGCTATCTATCCATATCTAGGCGGTAATGTAATCTAGGATTAGACGCGCCTGTGGCACAAGCACTATTAGCTTGAACAGCTCTAGGTTACAGAATGCTGTATTACAGATGTTCCGTCTGTGTCTTGCAATTGTGATTCAGGTTTGCTTTAGATATGTTTGGATTGATATTTCTACAATATTTTTCTTAAAGTGTCATGGGAAGTAGGTAATGGAAATACGAAGGCTTGGATACTTATTTTAAAAGTTAAACATTCAGACCACTTAAAGTTTGGAATGTAAAGGTATTTTATTGGTCTTAGCTCTGAGCTCATTTTCCCAATATTCAAAATTCAGTGAATAATTTCAATACAAATAAATACTTTAGGTAGGTAATTATTTAAAAAAAAATTAAAAATTACTCTTTATGAAAACTATATTAGGCTTCAAAACTATTGACACAGTTAAATTTGCGGTTTTGTTCATAAATTAGTGGGTAACATATACGTGGTATTAGTGGGTAATATATAACGTAGTGAATGAAATTCTTAGTTTAAATTCGTTTCATGACAATCGAAGCTCTTTGTACTTATTAAAAAATAAATAGATTTAACGTTTATATTTGCAATGATAGTTGTTGATTTATTTGGAT
>CAJQZN010038066.1:0-10300 GCA_907164685.1 Colias eurytheme | reverse complement strand
TCGCGCGTTGTGAAAGGGGGCTAGACGGAAAAAATTCTTACGAAAAGCTGTCACGACACTTTTTCTAACATTTACGACCTGTGTTTACGACCCTTTTTAAACCATCGTAATTTTTATATTAATAAAGTTGTCGTGATGAAAATTCTTGACAAGAAAGTTCAATAGTAACGTGTACCATTTTAGAAACATGATTCCATGATATTTTTTCGGTAGAAAAACTAGTTACAAAGTTTTCATTATTTTTTTTTTTTAATCTCTGGCATCTTCAAAATATCAAACATAAAGTTACAACTTTTTGGATATTAACTATAAAATATACAACCTATACGTGTACTGAGTTAGAATTTTGAAATATGCGATGGTTTTGAAATAAACCCTCTTCAATATAATATGTATATAAAAAAATATTATTATTATAACTTAAAAAAATAAAATTTTATTACAATTCCTTCACTAATTAATCGAAAGGAACTTCGTTCCATCCGGGTGTCCCTTGACACCTTTCTATTGTGCAGATTTTGGAGCAAAAGTCTATAAAAAATGGTCTATATATCATCACGCTAAGACCAGCAGGAACGGGTAAAACCGCGAGTGAAAGCTAGTATAACATAAGCTCACCGATCTCCAAGTGCCATCAGCGAGTACGGTGGGCAACGTGACCTCTTTCTTCTTTCTACCGCGTACAATGAGCCGCACTTTGCCTTCGTGCAGTATCAGTGCTGTGAAGTGCTTTGGTTTTAGTTTGGAGCCCTGGAATTGTTCATGTATTCATTATTGTCTCTTTAAATAATATTATGTCTGTCACAAAATTTATTTCTGTTTGAAACGCAATGAGATGGTTGATTTGGCCTTTATTCATTGTTTCTAGAAATTGTTTGGTTTATGATAAGGTATATGAGTATATAAATGACCTAAAAACATGAAAAATTGATATAGATTTTCCATACCTAAGTTATACAGCGCCATCTACCAGTTGGCATGGAAATAAAATAATTAAATCATTCAAAATAAAATTCCCCCTTCTATATATCTGTGTAATTATGAAAATGTTTATATGGCAAATTACACATAATATGGATCATGTTCACTCAAAGAAACGGCAAAAGACAATAGAAACAATGTTTTATTGAAGTGAAAACTTCTTTAGCGGTGCTGAGCACTTTTTCTGTAATGGGTATAAAATCTTAAACTCGCGTCAGGACACGTGACCTGATCGAAAAAGCGTAAGACGGATACCATTCCAAAATATCAAACATGCTCAACGTTAATAATCAAGTTTTCACTTCTGCCGGCACTCCCCCAGTGCAACCCGTCTTTTTTTTTGTATCAAATAAAGTACAAACCGGTATCAAAAACACGAGTCCCTCAGTGGCGAAGGTCCTAATCTGTAGTGTTATCGAGAACTCGGCCTTCGCCCCCTGTCGCGGCAACTTGAGGGATGCGTAGCTCCCGGGCGTGTCGCCGAACTTTACTGCGCCTGCTTCTACTGTGTAGGAGGACATCTGAAATAAAAAGTTATAAAAAGTTCAGTCTATTATTAAAACTTAGGTTTTCTGCACATAAAAGTAATAGAAATTGTCCGTATTTATGCAAAATGGAACCACTCGACAAATTTCGTTTTTTGCTTTTATTGAAGAATACTCATCCAAAAGTGGTCTAAATTCTTATGCAAACAAGAACCACATGATTTTTACGTTGGAAACAAGGTATACTAAAAGCAGAAAGGAACCACCAGCAACAACGAATAATACCATATTAAGCAAAACCGAACCACAGCACCACGGGACTGCTTTGTTCAAACAAATAAACGAAATTACTATCATGTCATTTTATACAAAACAGATCCACACCTACTTGGTACCATTATACATTACACATATTTCTATAAATAACAATTATTTTTAATACACAAAATGGAACCAGGTTTCTGTGGTATGGTTATGCGTAAAATAAATACATAATTTAATTGTAATTTTTTATTGCAAAATAAAACCACAAGCATTCGGTTCTATTATGCATAAATAAATATTGTAAAACATCCTGAAAGCCATCATCGCTATATGGAACCAAATGCCTTGAATTGTTACAATGCTTCTCATCTTTAAACAACGTATTTCATTACTTAAATACTTATGATCTAAGCTTAAATAGCTCAAAGTGCAAAACTCCAATTTTTAAAGTAAAACGTCGAACATCTGTCAATATAGGTGACATATTCAGCGAAGTAGTTCGAATACGTGACGGTCTAAGGTGACGGTGTTATTTTCCTCCGCAAAGTAAGTTCTATTGTTTTTGTTAATAACCTTTAAAATTAAATGTGAAAATGTTTAGTAATAAATAAATAAGCAAGCAATGGGTAAGAAAAGCATTGGAGACGAACACCGAAGATAATAATGAAGATACAACGGGTAAGTAGTTTTATATTTTAATGCATTTAAGTACTTATTGAATCTGAGCTGCAGGTACGCTTTATCCACTTTTGATTCATTCCCGATTGTGGTGTGATTTTAAGAAGATATTTCATTAAGTAAGTGCAAGAGGAATCCTCTGTGGATTTACGTATTTTAACGACAATGTTGTTGTTCACGAAGGCGAGTCGAATTAAGAGTCTTTTTTTTACGATTCATCTGTCATTGTGAGATGAAACTACTAAACCCTGTTTTAAAAATAACTGTCGATGATCTAGGTACCTACCTACTATTTTGGTAAAATACGTTTAGATTCAGATTCAGTAGGTACAGTACATTCAGCCACATCATTCAGTGCATATAATTATTTGTTTGATTTTAAAACTCGCGCGGCCACTGTTTTGACCGGAACAAGGCCCTAGCCTGCGAAATTCAAAATTTTAACAAGTTTATTTAATTTTTTGCTAGGGTTGCCACTGTTGCATATGATTTTTAGGGTTCCGTACCCAAAGGGTAAAACGAGACCCTATTACTAAGACTCCGCTGTCCGTCTGTCTGTCCCTCCGTCTAGTTAGACAGTTGAAATTTTCATATGATGTATTTCTGATGCCGCGGTAACAACAAATACCAAAAAACAGAATAAAATAAATATTTAAGAAGCTCCTATACAATAAACCGTGATTTTTTTGACGTTTTTATAGATAATGGTACAGAACTCTTCGTTGCGCGAGTCTGACTCGCACTTAGCCAGTTTTTTGTACATGGCGCATAAATAAATTATAGCATAGTTAAATTATATAATATGTTTTTTATTACTGGTATTGTACAATAAAGTGTAAAAATAAATAAAATAAATAAATAAAATGGCGCATGTACATACAACATAGTCATAGACACGGCTTTATAAGAACTAATAATATTTTGCTGTCGCCATATACTTACGTATAAAAGCCATGTGGCTTTGTTTTGATTTAAAGCTTTTTTCTTTTTATTACAGAAGCTATAACGAAGAACCTTATATGTCGGTGCCTCTGGAGAAGCTTTCTTCACCTTCTAGCGATATTCAGGCCATATTACATCTCATTCCACAAGATGCACAGAGTTTTTATAACGGTCTCATTAGTGATGATGCAATAGAAGACCACATAGATGGACTAGACACGGTGGATTTCTAAATGCAATTTGATGATAACGTCGAATAAACGTCCTATATAAGTATTATTTTATATATTTATTTAATTAAAGCTTTATTACGATATTATAAATACATAGTTTCATTTATATCATTAAATCCCTGGGTTGTGGTTCCTTTTTGTATAAGAGAAAACCTATCAATTGATAAATGTTAAAAGGAACCACATGCACATTTTCTTAATTAACTAGAAAGTTTAAGAGTATTCAGAGCAAATTTATATACACATACTTAAATAAGTAATTTATAAATGAATTTAAATAAAATAAATTTTAATTTTACTTCATCTATCAATCAATCAATCAATCATCAGCCTTTCGATGTCCACTGCTGGACGTAGGCCTCTCCTAATGCACGCCACTGAGCCCGGTCGTTGGCTCTTTGCCGCCAGTTATGGCCTGCAACCTTGCGAACGTCGTCACTCCACCGTGTAGCAGGGCGTCCTACGCTACGTTTGCCGAGTCGCGGTCTCCACTCTAAGACATGTGTGCCCCAGCGGTTGTCCGTTCTGCGGCACATATGACCGGCCCACTGCCACTTCAGCTTGCTAATTCGTTGAGCTATGTCGGTTACTTTTGTTCTCTGGCGAATTACTTCGTTTCGGACTTGGTCCCTTAGAGAAATACCGAGCATAGCTCTCTCCATAGCTCGCTGAGCGACTTTGAGTTGGTGGACCAGTCGCACTGTCAGTGTCCACGTCTCGGCTCCGTAGGTCATGACTGGTAGGACGCACTGATTAAATACCTTTGTCTTGAGGCATTGTGGTAGTGACGACGAGAAGACTCGACGTAGTTTACCAAAAGCTGCCCAACCCAGCTGTATCCTCCTGTTGATTTCTCTCTCGAAATTGTTCCCACCTAGTTGGAGCGTTTGCCCTAGGTAGACATACTCTTGAACAATCTCGAGAGAGACTCCTTGGATGTTTATCGGCTCCGGTAAGACATTAGCGTTAATCATAACCTTTGTTTTCTCTGCGTTCATGCGGAGTCCGATGCGTGAGGAAGATTCAACTAGGTCGTTCAACATTTGCTTCAGCTCTTGCAGCGATTCAGCCATAATGACAATGTCATCGGCAAATCGTAAGTGTGAGATCCACTGACCGTTGATATTGATGCCTCGTCCTTTCCAATCCAGCGTCCGAAACATATCCTCTAACGCGTTGGTGAACAATTTCGGCGAGATTACGTCACCTTGTCTCACGCCTCGCTGTAGATGGATACATTTCGTACGCTGGTTCTGGATTTGGACGGACATGGTTGCGGCCTCATACAGTGATCTCAGCACTTCGATATATCGCCAGTCGACCAGGCAGCGCTGCAAAGACTCCAGAACAGACCAGGTCTCAATGCAGTCGAAGGCTTTCTCATAGTCCACAAAAGCAATGCACAGGGGCTGATTGTACTCTTGGGTTTTCTGTACTATCTGCCGCACTGTGTGGATGTGGTCTATGGTACTGTATCCACTGCGAAACCCGGCCTGTTCAGGGGGTTGAAATTCATCGAGTCTCCGTTGAAGACGGTTTGTAATAACCCTGGAAAACAACTTGTAGATGTGGCTCAAAAGCGATATGGGCCTGTAATTCTTTAAAAGGGTTTTATCGCCTTTTTTAAAGAAGAGCACCACAATGCTTTTGCTCCACACCTTCGGGGTTCTCCCGGTGAAAAGAACAGAGTTAAATATATCCTTTAGTTCTTTTAGGATAGGGGCTCCACCTGCTTTAAGAAGCTCCGTCGTAACTCCATCCTCTCCCGAGGCTTTCCCGTTTTTGAGTTGCTTTAGGGCCGACTCCATTTCGTCCAGGCTGACTTCAGGAAGCTCATCCGTGTAATGCCGGGTTAAAGTGGCTCTGGGGTCTTTATTAATTGGAGCGGGTTGAGATGCATGTGACTTGTACAAGCAGCTGTAGAAGTATTCAACCTCCGACAGAATCTCCGACTCCGACGTTAGGACGCTCCCCGTGGATGACTTCAACTTTGTCAGATGGGATCTTTCCAGTTTTTTTGCAAATACCTTAGATCCACGATTTTGCTCAATTGCCTTTTCAATTACAAGAGCATTATGGGATCTAAGGTCGCGTCGTACCATTCTGCTTATTTCTTTATTAAGTGCCCTTTGTTCTGACAAACCTGATGGTGGGTTATCACGTCGTTTATTCATCAGAGTCAGAGTCTCCCCCGAAAGCTTACTCTTCTTGTTGGCGGGTTTCTTCTTAAAAAGGCTTTCGCCTTCGCCTCTTAGGATGTTGACTATTTGGTGGAGTCTCTGGTCAACATCATCAGTGGTTTCCAGGACAGCGAATCGGTTGCTCAAATTTAACTGAAATTTTTCAGTACCCGTAGCGGTTTCTAGCATACTAGGCCGGAGTGTTGACTTCATCATTCGTTTTCTCTCAAGCTTGCAATTGATATTTAGAGTGCCTCTAAGATATCGGTGATCACTACCCGTTTTAAATCTTGTAATCACTGAGACATCTCTAAATATGCGCCTTTTGTCCGTAATGATGAAATCAATCTCATTTTGGGTTTTACCATCAGGGCTTTGCCAGGTCCATTTCCTCTGGGACTGTTTCTTGAAGAATGAATTCATCAAGTAGAGTCGCTCTTTTTCAAGGAAATTAACCAGCATTTGACCCCTCTGGTTTCTGCTTCCAAAACCGTGTGGTCCTATAGCCGACTCACTGCTTGTTTGTACTCCCACTTTAGCGTTGAAGTCCCCCATCACAACATTGTAATGTGCCTTCTTGGTATTGTGTAAGGCTTTCGATATGTCATCATACAATCCTTCAACTTCTTCGTCAGAGTGTGTCGATGTCGGTGCGTAAACCTGTACCACCTTCAGGCTATACCTATTGGTGAGCTTAATTATAAGGTACGCAACTCTAGGAGACACACTTGAGACTTCGACAATGTTGCGACAGAGGACTTTATTGACCATAAAGCCAACTCCACCTTCAGAAAGGCGTTCTCCTTCTCTGAAGTACATAAGGTGCCCCGATTCAAGGGTTATGGTGTCCTCCCCCTCTCTGCGGACTTCACATAACCCCAGAATATGCCATTTTATCTTCCCTAGCTCCTCTTCCAGTTGTGTTAGATGTTCGTCGAGCCGTAGCGTGCGTCCGTTGTACGTTGCGAGGGTCAGTTGGGTTTGGCGGCCTACCGTAGCCCGGGGATTCTTCGCACCCCCTGTTCTACCGTTACCACGACCGCCGCCGTAGCCGGGAATAGTAGAACTACCGGGAACTGGGGGCCGTGGTTGAATGTGACTTGCCATAGGAGGTAAATGCCCATAGTCGCCACGCTGGGCATGCGGGTTGGCGACCGCAGAGCATAGTATATCGAACCAACAATGCTGCTGCCCATTGCCGGCCTTCAAATTTTACTATGCTGCTTCGGATGGTTATACCGCCATCAGTCGGTCGTCAGAGCCTCGTCCGTTGTTCATCAGGATGCACCGCGGGAAGGTGAGGTTGACTATTGGAGCGCTAAGATGTTATTGTGCTCCCTTACATCCCATCATCTAACAGAGCTGCAAATGTTTTTGTAAATCCTTTAATATCTCAGAAGCATGGGCGTAGCTAGCCATAGGCTCAGGGTGGGGCAAAAAAAAAATGTAACTAGCAACTTTATCCTAAGTCTAGTCCCGGTTAATTTGTAGGGCTTCGAAGTTCGGAACCTTAAAAGGAAAAAAACGAATTCTTGAAGCAAATTTTCACACATTTCGACATTTGAAAGGGAATCAAAACCTAAAGGGTTCGCAATTTTTCCTTTATATGCGCTATAAGACGTTACTTAATACAAAATTTCACGATTCGGGGTTCACGGGAAGTTTAGGGTCACTTACTGACCATAAAAACACAAAATGCTGACAGATCCAGGTCTTCGCTCGTAATCTTAAAGAAAAGTTTTTGGCCGATATCTCGGAAACTATCCACTTTAGAGCAAAAGTTATATCGACTTTTTTATAGAAAGTAAAATTTCGCATCTTTTACATCCTGTATAGGTATATTAAGAAGAGCTGGAACGTCAACACATTTACACATTGCACATGTTAGGCCGGGAGATACTGACACAAAATTTCGGGCCATTTGTAACAGGATGGCGGTCTAGAGGGGTCTTAGTACGCAATGACAAAAAGAAAAATGATGGTCAGAACGCTGGTACCGGCGGACTAGTCGCGTGGGCGTTAGTCACACTCGTCGGATAAATAGCGAAAGTCCAACGATTTGTAACACAAAAATTTTAGAATTTACCGATAGCCCTTAAAAAAGATGTAGGCGGTAGTGTCATGCCATACAGTTACGATGTGACTTACAGTCCGCCATACCGACGTGAATGCGTTGATTTTAAAAAAAACAATTCAACCATTTGTACCGAGCTCACTTTTGCACAGGTAACCATCGTCGTGCAGCCATTTACTAAAATTGCCATGCCATACTTTTCGGACGATTCCAAATGGTCGCCATACCGCGGAAAAGTCAAACGATTTGTAAATCGTTTGACTTTCGCTATTTATCCGACGAGTTCGACTAACGCCCACGCGACTAGTCCGCCGGTACCAGCGTTCTGAGTTCTGACCATCATTTTTCTTTTAGTCATTGCGTAATAAGACCTCTGTAGAACCGCCATTCTGTTACAAATGACCCGAAATTTTGTGTCAGTATCTCCCGGCCTATGTATGTGTCATATTTTGCAATTGTTTATAAATACAGGTTGATGTAATTGGTGTAGTACAAATATCTAAAAATCTATGAAGAATTTTGTGATACAGTAAATGGAAGAATTATAGACTATTTTACAGTATTTAATAAAATCATTTAATTTTTTGTTCATTTTCATTAGAAATGTCAATTTTTCTCACCAAGGTGGAAATTTGGATGATAAGGATCTTGTTAGAAAAATATAAATTTTGACTAAAATCGGCATTTTTTTTTTTCAAAAATCAAATAACTAATTAATAATCAGAGTTATCACATTATTAAAAAAAATAAGCCAAACTATACACAATTTTTACCTACTTGATGCAATCCTCAAAGATCATGGACATAGTGTATTGCGCCTTCCACCATACCATCCAGAACTCAACCCAATAGAGTTACTATGGGGCATAATTAAAGGGAAAGTAGCATCACAAAATGTGAACTTTAACTTGAAAACTGTGTAAGAATTATTTAGAAAGGAAGCAAATGCTATTAGTCTGGATATGTTTAGTGACGTTTGGAGAAAGACGCGAGAACACGAGGAAAAATATATTCAATTAGAACCAAAAGTAGATAATTACACTGACTCATTTATAATAACATTAAGAAATTCCGACAACGAAACATCGAGTTCTTCGAGCGATGAAAGTTACAGTGAAGTAGAAGATTACGATTATGATTAAAATAGATTCTTCTTCTTCTCTATAGATACTGCTATCTGAATTGGTGGTAAATGTTAAAACTGTTAAACTGTTATGACGATTCAAAAGTGCTTCTAGAAGAAGTCTAATTGTATAAATGTTTGAGTTTGAGTTTAAAACCAATAATGTGAAAATTATACAATAAACATGTAACACATATTTGTTAGCGCGTATTGGTAGGTATTACGTACTTACTACAAATATAATATTTCTTAGATATCTTTACTCGACCAAAGTCAGGAATTTAATTATTATTTGATAATTGAATGATTATTAATACTTTTATCCAATTGATTATTATTAGAATAAATAATTAACTTCATCAATTGATTTACCTACTTTTAAATTATAATTTTACAGGTAAATTATGAGAGCTTTCATAAGTAATTATATTTGCATATACATATTTACAACGCACCCATTTTACAATTCAAGTCTAAAATGAAACTAGAGTCGCATTTATTTTTGAACATACTGTAAGTGAAATTGCATAAGTGTGAGTACTGTGAACATGCCAGCTTTCCCTAATTGACCGATAAACTTTTTTGTAAAACTTACTGTTCACGAATTATGGCCCATTTAATGAACCGGTTTATCGTTTTTGGCTAATAATTACTGTCAAAATATTGGATTAATCAACAAAATGCATCTACCCATTTTTTAAGATAACTTTATTCTCGACAACTTTTGTTTGAAACTTTTCTAGTGTCCATACTTTTTGAGTTGTAATGTCGGCGCTCGGCGGGTGACGCGGGAGCCTTAAAGCTTTTTTAAGGATGTAATGAAGACGAAGACGAGATATCCAATGCATTTGGATTTTGATAAAATTTAGATTTTTTTATATAAAATTTTACACATTTTTCTAAATAAACTCTTTTCGTTTACTTCTATTTTACTTTTGCATCAGAATATAAAATAATATACTCAATATTATTTAGTTGTACGAAATATAATAAAATGAAATATTTTAAAAGTCTTACTATGGCAGGTAAGGAAATAAACTATTAATTTGGAAGTACTACAGGACATATTTTTAATAAGTTTGTTGAATTTGTAGCATTATATGGTATGCATACCTTGAAATTCTTTATTTTAAGCCCGGTAATCCAACATTGAACATTAAATAACTCAAAAATTGTGGGCATTACAAATAAAACCGGCCAAGTGCGAGTCTGAATCGCGCACCGAGGGCCCCAAGTCCCAACAAACCTACTTTTTATTATGTTGTAACTCTAAAATGTATGTTTGTACGTTTTAGCAATTTTTCCTTTCTCTGTGCTATAAGACATTGCTTTTTACCAAA
>CAJQZN010038061.1:0-10424 GCA_907164685.1 Colias eurytheme | reverse complement strand
TGGACCCCTGTACGCACCCCTTGTTGGTTTCCCTACTCACTTCCACACCTGCATACCTTACATTCACTCCCCTTTCACTCAGGTAGCTGCTAATCACCCGCCTCAAGTTCACCGGACACCCAACTTCGGCCAACCGCACCTTTATGGCTGGCCACCAGGCGCTGTCGAAAGCTCCCTCTATGTCCAGCGAAACCACAACAGAAATCTTCTTCTCCTCCCTCTTATTTCTGATATGGTTCACTAGTCTATAGAGGGCGTCTTCGGTGCTCCTCTGTGGCATGAAACCATACTGATGTGCTGACGTTGACGTTAAAATAGTTATGGTTAGGTTTTTTACGTATTTTTTGTACTTTTAATTCACAATCCGTATACAGATTAAAAATTAAAAAGCTGCTGACAGATTAACGGAAAAAACGTTACGTGATTATCTTAATACGGATTACAAGGCATAAGTATATAATCTTAACACGCCTTTGTCTACATAGATTTAACAATAGAAATGAGATGTCTTTTCGACCAGAATTAATTTTTTGGAAGCGTGCCAAAGTTTCTCATAATACAAATCGATGCTGTTTATAAAAATGGAATTGGCCTCTATTTCGGTCTCAAGTGAATATTTTCCTCAAATACAACAATAATGATCAAGTTTTTTCAAGTCACTTTGACGAAGTTATACCTAAATTAGAAAACGATAATGACTACAGCTTCAAAAATATCTATAGTAGGTATATACCTAATTAAAATGCGATATATTTTAGACTTTAGTCTTTAGCGCAAAGGAAATACTAACGATCAAGGGTTTGTCCCGAAAAATTATTTGTGTATAAGTAATTATAAAAATACCGACGCAAAATTGCAAAACTTATTTTATTTTTCCTTTTTTTTTTACTTGCACCTATAGGTACACAATTTAAATATCCTTATTTGAAAATGCTCTTAAAATAATATTACTGAAATATAGAAGGAATCTTTATTTTCCGTTTCTTTGTTTTGCTAAAAGTGGTGCAATTCTGCGGGTTTTTAATTTATTTTCCATGTTCGATTTAGGTTTTTTGGTTTTGTGTTAATTAAAATACATGACGCCATATTGTGGTTTTGTACTTAGTGCATTAGGTATTTGAGTACCTATTTCATTATTTAGCCCGTATCCTTGGCAAGTGCTAGAGAATCTTTATTTGTAATAGGTATTGTCATTCATCAGTGGTCATTTTAAGTAAGTTGCCAAGCTGCAAATACTTCATCAGATAGAGAATCTTTATTTGTAATAGGTATTGTCATTCATCAGTGGTCATTTTATAATCATTTTGAATAGATAGTCAGAGAAATATGTATCTAACAGGTAGGTACCTATGTAGGTAAGTAGTTTAAAATTTTAAAACAAGATTGTTTGCATTCGGATGAATAAACACGTTCTTACCTATGTATCTAAGATATTTAGATATTCGCACACAATAATGGTAGGTCTCTAAGTATTTATACGGTAGGTACCTAGAGATCTACGTATTAATCAAAAATAAATATTTTTTTTTATGAGATTTAAGAATTCTAAAATACTATTACCGACTTATATCAGGGACAGTTATGTTAAGTTACTTTAATAACCATAAAACTTTAACTAAAACAGTATTGAGTATATATTATATTATCTGTGCTTAAACTAAGGGATTACGATATGTGTAACTTTGTATGAGTGTATTGATACAAGATTTAGGTAAGCTGCTTTAAAATAGTAAAGAACCTAATTTCTTTACAGTTAGGTTTCTATGAAATTTTGTTAGAGGTTAAAATCCTACTAATATTATAAATGCGAAAGTTTGTGAGGATATGTGTGTGTGTTTGTTACTCTTTCACGCAAATACTACTGAACCGATTACAATCAAATTTAGCACACATATAGAGGGTAACTTGGATTAGCACACGGGATAGGTTTTATCCCGGAAACCTCAAGGAAACGGGAACTATGCGAGTTTTTCTTTAAAAACGCGGGCGAAGCCGCGGGCGGAAATCTAGTCTTTTTTATATCGGTTAAAATTTCTTAAGTCTACAAATATAATATTTTTAAAGGTATAAATATCGTTAAGGGTCACATGTTCTCAGTTAAAATATGAGCAAAGAGGTGATACGCTGATTTTTGAATACATTTGAAATGGTGCGTAACCAATCGAGCAGTTTCGGAGGAATAACGACGCGACCTTCATAAATTTTACTAATAAATGTCAGATGTTTAAAAAATTAAAAAGAATAACATAAACGTTCCTTGGGTTAGGATTTACTGTGCGAACTGTTGTGATACGGAGCGTAAATATAAAAATGAAGAGTACCTAATAGGTATTTTGAATCAAAGTTTTTGCTATCTATGAATACTTAAATCAATAAATAAATAAATAAATAAATATTATAGGACATTATTACACAAATCGACCTAGTCCCACAGTAAGCTCAATTAAGGCTTGTGTTGTGGGTACTAGGCGACGATAAATATAATATTTAATAAATACATATATAGATAATAACACCCAGACCCAAGAACAAATAATTGAGTTCATCACACAAATATTTGCCCTGACCGGGGATCGAACCCGGGACCGTCGGCTCAGTAGGCAGTTACTTTACCACTGCGCCAACCGCGTCGTCAATCAATGTTTATAATGTTAAGTAAATTATTTTGTGCACTCGTTAATTAATTTAATTTTTATGGCATATATCAAGAGGGTAGGTATATTGTGTAATGTGTCTTTATAGATAATACTAGCTATCCGCCCGCGGCTTCGCCCGCGTTTTCAAAGAAAAACCCGCATACGGCATAGCTCCCATTCCCGTTTGATTTCCGGGATAAAACCTATCCTGTGTGTTAATCCACTTGGATAACTAGGGTAACTTTACCCTCTATATGTGTGCTAAGTTTCATTGTAAGCGGTTCAGTAGTATTTGCGGCTTCGCCCGCGTTTTTAAAGAAAAACTCGCATAGCTCCCATTCCCGTTTGATTTCCGGGATAAAACCTATCCTGTGTGTTAATCCAAGTTACCCTCTATATTTGTGCTAAATTTCATTGTAATCGGTTCGGTAGTATTTGCGTGAAAGGGTAACAAACACACACATACACATCCTCACAAACTTTCGCATTATTAATATTAGTATGATAGGATATGTAGGTTTAAAATAATATAAAACTATATATCAACAAAAAAGGTTTGATAATTTTTTTGTTATGTCATGCATAATATTATTAGGTACACTTTGCAATAAATTGTTTGAATAATTATTAAACTTTTATTTTAAATTTAATCATTATGCATTAATTGATTGTCTTTATGAATATTAGATATTAATAAAGTTTTAACTCTATCTCACCAGTTCTCATATATTTTTATTTTTTTTTTACTAAAAATAACGGTAGGTACCTAATCCTTAAGTGTCAGATCAATAAAAGCGGAAGCTTTTTATTTTTATTTATATTTAAGATTTTTCTTTATTTATAGAGCAACTAGGTACCTTTGTAGGTATGTGCCAGAATCAAATTAGGTATAAGTACCTATAATGCTAATAGATATTATACATTGCTTACCTTAAACTAGCGTTTAGCTACTATTATGTATTCTGTGCTTAAACCTTAAATTTAATATAAATAAATAAAAAAAAATATTATAACTTTTATGATCGTGTGAATCTCCTTAATAGTGAGACTCCTGAAATATTTTATTATGTAGGTAATTTGCAAGGCAGATTATAATTTTAATATAACCTATAAAAATAATCAGTCTTGACTCTAACGACTTAATAATAAATGGTAGAGTTATACTTCTCATAGCTTGGTATTAAAATGTTCAGGGTTTATTTTGTTCCTTTAATTATATTTTTTTTAATTTAACCAAAGAAATTTCAATGAGCTCACAATTTAGAATTCTGTAAACTCCTGAAATAGGTCTCTTGAAAAATACCTATATTATTTTTTTAATCTATGATGAATGTTGAAAAATTCCAAGATGCTTTCCCCAATATTTCATATCTTCACAACCAACTTTTGACGACAGAGTTTTCAAACTACACATTTATTTCCACATTTTTGCACTGCGTTAAGCTCTAACTACTAGGTATCGATAATAGAAAAAACAATGATTACCTGCCTTATTGAGTGATTGATATCGAGTATGGATTAAAAGCTTCGAATACCTAAGTGAATACCTACATCTCAGTATACCCATACCATATTTCCTACATACATGCGTGGTAACCAGTAATAGCTTACGTTAATAAAACTTTATTCAACTATGCTTTATCGATCGTAAAACTCAATCCTATTACGTTCAGCCATTCTGCTACCAACTTTACGATTGTTAGCTTTACTTTACGTAAAATAGTTAGACATTGAATGTTTCGTTATTTAATACTTAGACCTTTATCAACCCTAGACCCGTTCTTTGGGTAATCGGTAAAATATACCATTTATATATGCATACGCATCTATGTTACTGAATTGTTTAGGACTCTGGACTTAGTTGATCATTTTGATATTTGGTGATCTATCAAGTATCTTTCTCGATAAAAAATAACCGAGAATTCTCTTTAGATCTCTTGTTTATAAACAAAATCCGTTAACTTTATACATTTATTAAATTTTAAACAACAATTTGTTGACTGTCTTATAAAATATTATGACGACTCTATAATGAATATAGCAATGGGAAAATAAGAAAAAAGTTAATACTTTTCAAATATCTTCATTTATTTGGGAAATATACTAGATAGTAAGCTTCTGATAAAATTAGAATTATACAAACATAATAATTATAGGTTATATAGGTAGTGTAGTGGATATAAATTGAACTTAGTTTAGTCATGCTAGCATCGTAATAAACTCTTGGTAATTTATACAAAATTTCGCGTGTCATTACGTAATAATTCAATTGACACCTGCATTGTGTCATTCCTTAGTATTAGTTACTTGTTAAAATTATTAAATAGGACCTTAACGTGCCCTTGCAATTTTAACCTTACAAGATATATTTTATCCGGTGTTTTTTTTACATTTTTATGCGATACGTTATCACAGGATATTAATTGGAAATTTATTCGATCGCTTTCTATATGTAGGTATATTTAATTGGCAAGTAATTAAAAGTTTTTAATTTATTTGTTAAATGTTAGTTGTGGGTCGCGAAGTTGTTCGCCTTTTTATTAATACTTAAAAAAGTTTTCGTTACTTTTTTCGCTTAAAGTGTAGCTAATATTATAAATACTATGAATTTTTTATTCGAATTGAACTTCTTGAATTTAAAATCGCATTTAACCGAAGGCTTTTATTGTTATACAAATATAATGATGAATATTGCCTCTATCTTTAATGAAGCTATCATGTCTGAACCTGAATTTATACTGTTAAATATATCAAGTAGGTGAAATAGCTGACGTTCAAAAAAAATTTTCGATAATTCGCTGATTAGTAGGTACAAAATATACAGGGTGTAATCGTTAAGTGTGCACAAGCGATTAATCCGTAACTATTGCAGATATCAAAAAACTTTAAACTGATATCGAAAGTACTTAACCTAATGAGTAAAATGGCCATAATAAATTTTTAAAAATAAAACGAGAAATAACCAAAAATGTTACATTAAACGCTCCCATACAATTTATTTCCCATACATTTTGTATTCATAGTAGATTTTCGAAGTGACGTCCTTATTGTGCAATACAATGAGGAGGTCTATTTACAGTTTCTAAATGAACTTCCCTCCAAATTTGCGAAGTAATTAAAGCAGAAAACCAAAAAAACAAAAAAAAAGCTAAAATCTTTCATATTAAATGTATAGGTTGATCCAAAAGTAATGATAATTGGGTATTTCCTGTGCACATAAAAATATAAAATAAATGTTTTATGCTTGCTCATGTAATCACTAAGTTATCACAAAAAAATTATATCTACAGGCCACGTTTCCAAGTATTAACATTAATTTTAATGTGAACAGTGCGAGCCAGAATGTTTCCCGACGAAAAGAAGAAACAACGATTCGACATTTAGAGGGTGAATTTCTAAATTTTTAATGAGATCAGGATAATTTTTTGTCACGATTTGTGACCATGGGCGTTACCTGGGTTCACCATGTTTATGCTGAAACCAAGAAACAATCAATGGCCTGGATGCGAGCTTCTAAAGTGACGGTGAAGATTTTCAAAGTGAAAATTAGTGGGATAGACTAAGGCCGTAGTTTTTTGGGACGCTGAAGAAATGTGGAATATTTTAAGAAGGTAGCCACTACTACACAGGGCTCTTACTACACAGACCAAATTAAAAGATTGCGGGTAGGTTAGTAAGAAAAAGAGACATGGCAAACTTCGGTCTTGAATGTTGGTTCACCATAACAACGCACCAGATCACAAAGCGTCAGTTGCGATGGCTGCCAATCAAAAATCGGCATTGAAAATGCTTGAACACCCACCCTGTTTGTAAGATCTAGCTCCTAGTTAATTCTATCTCTTACCTCGGCACAAGAAACACCGTCGATACAAGAAATTTTAAGACGACAGCGAAGTGATGGCCGATTTTGAGGGGTTTTTGTAGATGAAGTCAAAGTTTTTTTTTTTTTCTAAGTTAAGGAAAAAAAATATCGAAGTATATTATCTAGTTAGAAGACTATCTAGAGAAATACATAATTATTTTAACTGTAATGACCTTGTTTAATATTGACTAGCTGTTGCCCGCGACTTCGTCCGCGATTACGTCGTTTTTCGTCATTCGTCGTTTAAAAAAAATACGTGACACTTTATTTTTGAATGTTCTTAATTGTCTCTTATAAAAATTAACTACATTAAAATTGAATACTCTGATAAGAAAATCTTAAAATCGGAGGACATCGAAAATCTGAGGAAAACATGAGTGAATTTGATTTAAATTCTACATTACTTAGTAATTCAAATAATAATCTAAATTAAATGTAGATTAACAGTTTGAGCGCATCATTATATAATATGTACCTCAGTATTAAATTACGTTAGTTTACATAGTAATTTTACTAAAAACACGATGACTTTCTTTCGCGCTCGGTACAACAAACTAAGCATGTTTGTGGTACATGGCCCGCGTCACTCGACCCCCCGTGAGTTCCCCTCCGTTACTATGCGAAAATACATTCGTCGCCCTACTGTAGGAAAAATTGTAATATTTTAAATTCGAGAAATATTGATTTCTTGTATTCGACTATTCGTTGTAGTCGAATACAAGATATATTTGAAGAAACTTAGGTTGGCCTTCAGGCAAAAGGGATCCTATCAAATGATAAACTTGACCTTGTATCTTAAAAGTAAGCATGAAAGGATCCTCTGATAATTGTTGAGCACCAAAGGATCATTTAAAACGCACTACTATAAGAGCGAATATTGTCTAAGAACTGTTTAGATTGCACATGTTCCTCTAAAAGTAGTGATTTCAAAGGTTCTGGTATATCTTCAAACGAAAGCCGACTACTTACTCTTCTTTAAAGCATTACAAAACGAACATACTACGTTAATATCGCCTATACAGAAGATGATCTGTAATCAATTGTGAGGTTCCTTATAAGCAAACCCACTTTTATATTTGTCGGACCACACCACCAAACTCGTAGATTGATCTTCTATGTTTACCTCTAAGTCATTAAGACTGTCGAAATCTGTCTACAGTAAGACGGGCCTCTCGCTATTCGTCCGTTTCAAGAGACCAAATAGTTTCAATTCTTAATCTTTCATTAAACAAACTTATTAATCGTACTTGTCTCAAATAATCTTGTCTCAAATAATGGTAATATTCGCGTCCCTACTCTAGTCATTGCTTATGCTCATGTTCATCTTCAAGAGATCGAATAATATTATGGTGCACCCTATTATTTGTCAAACGGTCTTCATATTGAGTAAAAGTTTCAGATTATCGAGATAAAATATGCCATTTGCGATCAGCTGTGAGACGTTATACCCTCTCAGTGAAGGTTTCGGTCTCACAGGCAATTCTCGTTGTGAAGCGGTTTCAGGTTCTCGGCATAACACATGTTGTTTTCGGTCAATAGTAAGCCTCTTACCTCTAACGATCCTTGAGAACTCTTATTTCTCATTTTCTTAGCTTTGCTCGAATTTCGATATAAAGATTTTTTAGGTGGCACTGATGCGAGTGAATAAAAATTAAGTTAAAACGGACTGAGAGTGTTATAATCATCAATCATCATCATCATCAATACATATAATAAAATTGTGGAAAAGCGATGTCTGTACAATGAAAATATGTAGAAAAAAATTAGCAGGTGTTATTATTAAATCGATCTTGAACCCAAAACTGTAGTTAAAATTTTTTTTGTCTGTTTGTCTGTATGTTTGTGCACGCTAATCTCAGAAACGGATTATCCGATTTAGATGCGGTTTTCACTAATGTATTGTGGTAATTTTCATTTAACATTTAGTGTTTATTTTATATCAATCGGTTCATAAATAAAAAAGTTATGATAATTTATAAGTAATCACGGCGAACATTTGCTAAGGCATTCTATTGTACACTGTACAGTGTACGATAAAACGTAATTTATCTGTTATATGTACGCTACAGTTATTCCTTTACATGTCCAGGTGATCATATCAAAATTCCCCAAGGGTTTGGGGGTAAGCTGAGGTAGAAGGGGGGGCGGGGTCAAATTAACATTATGGTTACTTCTAATAGGTAAATTTTCCACATAAAATGTCCTTTAAATTATGTCGTATTATATTTTTAACCCCCGACGCAAAAAGACTGGTGTTATGTGTTTGACCGCTATGTATTTCTGTGTGTGTGTGTGTGTCTGTCTATGGCACCGTAGCTGGCTAACAGGTAAACCGAATTAGATGCGGCTTTTTTTTGTTAGGCAGCATATTTTCCGACGCTGGTTCTTAGATAAATTGTATCAAAATCGGTTCATCCACTTATTATACCTACATAGGGGTAAAAGTGGGAATGAAAATGATATAATAATTTATTTTTAAAGATCGTCGGGAAGTTTATGAAATTATTTATTCCTTTTTCTATACACTTTTCTGCGTCTAAACGGTTTAGTTACGTGCTCCCTCTCTCTCTCTTCAGCCTTTAGTTTCGTGCGTGAGACAGGAAACATCTAATTTGGATTTTTTCCTGGATTTGATAAAAATTGAGTATCGATTAAGCTGATCAGTGGCTACATCATACATTATTAAAAACATCCATTTAAGAAAGGAAGGAAATAGAATTTGCTACTCTCCCCCCCTGGTTCCTAAAAAATAATATGACATAATTTAAAAGAAATTTGACGTAGAATTAGTTAGGCATTTCTTTTTTGATTTTCCATATTGTATACTAATCATAATTTTTAATTACAATATTATGTAGTAACTATTTGGTATAGGTTAGGCATTTCATTTCTTGATTTTCTTTTATAAGTTGGTACGTAAGTTTTTTAGCTCAGTTTAGTAAGAAATTTTAATAAGTAACAATTCTTTTAATTATATTTTATGGTAGTACGTATTTACTCAATAATTGTATGTTAAGTAGTAATTCAGCATGGGCGTAGCCACGGTGGGGCTGGGTGGGGCGCTTACCCTGGCTTTGATCTGGTAGGTACCAATTGTGAAGGGGAGTGGGCGTGGGCGTGGGCGTGGGCCTGGGAGTGAACGTGGGAGTGGAAGCATGAAAATAAAAACAATAATTGTTGCCCCACCCTGAGCCCATGGTCATAGGTCCCATAGTCACTATTCCACGCGGACGAAGTCGCGGGCACAGCTAGTAGACAAATATAATCAGAAAGCTTTGAACTCCTAAGCTCAACCATAAAAGATAGACATTTATGATGTCGGGAGATATTTTTTATATAATATGGAGAACAGAGTTACTGCTCTGCTCACGAATATGGAAAATAATTGTACCAAGTTTCGTTTAAATCCGTCGAGTAGTTTTTGTTTCTATAACGGTTATACAGACAGACAGACGGACAAACATTTTTGGCGTCAGTGTCGATCCCTAATCACCTCGTGATAGTTATTTAGGAAATATATTTCATGTACAGAATTGACCTCTACAGATTTAATATAAGTATATAAGTATACATATAATTAGATTCCAATTTCCATGTAACGTTAAATTCGACTATACAATAACTAACAGACAACGCAGGTTACTCTCGTTTCCGTAAGTTGAAGCGGCTACATATTCGGTCCTCATAACTTCACTTTTTGTGAACGAAACGACAGCGTGGTTTAATTCGATGCCAACATCATCAAAAAAAAGAAATATTTTTAATTGTGAAAAAATATTATGATTTACACTATTAATACTATTTTAACATTAACACAAAATATAAGACTGTGAGTGTGTAAAAATAAATCCAGCTAGTTTCACATCAAACTTATGTTTTTAATTAGGTATACGACATGAAAATATATTAATTACCAAGCAATAATC
>CAJQZN010038059.1:0-10636 GCA_907164685.1 Colias eurytheme | reverse complement strand
CAGTAGTACCCACCTCAACGCTTCGCTTATGAGGCGTGCAAAAAGACCGTCCGACCGATACTTGGCTAGACTTAGGTCCATTCCATGAAAATAATAATATATACTAATAAGTAAGATTTTGAATATCTTTTTAGTATCGTAAAAGTATTATCTTTAAGTATTTCCCACTTTTTAGTCTTTAAAATAACCCTTGAATATTTTCAGAGTTTCCACACACCATGGCGTCGTATTCTGACCACAAAAGCATTTTGGGCAGTTCTGCCAGCTCATATCGGTTGTTCCATTGTATACATACTGTTTTTCGTTGACATGCCTACCTACTTGGAGAAGGGTTTGAAAATCAGCTTGACTAATGTAAGTTTATCTTATTTTTTTACCTAATTTTTGTTGTATTTTTATGGCCTTCAACCTTTTGGAACAGTAAGTTATAAATGATAAATATGACGGTTTACAGCTGCTTTAATAATGGTTCTCGTTGGTTTGAAAATATTATACTTACAATTTCGCAAATTGATCTTCCCTAATTTTATATATTTTTTTAATTTATTAACATAACTAAACTACAGTGGTACTAATATGTTATTTTGTCATATTAAATGAAAATGTTTGATAGGATTTTGATTTATTTAAGTTTGGTAGTCATAGTGCGTTACTCATTCCTTCATTTTATCTCGAGGATTAAGCGCGTCACACAGGGTGAAGATACTATAATATAAAATATAAAATATTACAGTATCTTAAGATAAAATATTATAGTATCTTCACCGTGTGTGACGCGCGTTACTGATTTGTAACAAGCATTTCTGGCTGAACTATTATTGAAACAATTGCATACGAATAAATGATTTCGTTTCAGAGTGCAACGCTATCCGCTCTCCCGTACATTGGCATGTTAATTGGTATCATAGTTTCTTCGATAGCTTGTGAAAAAATGTTCAATAAGGGATTCCTGAGATTAGTTACCTTGCGGCGGTTATTCAATACTATAAGTAAGTCAATTACTATATTTTGTAATAAATATTTTATGAAAAAGGATGATTATGGTGTTATTATAATATGTATATTATTATGTCTCTGTCCACGGGTACTACCATAAGGAAGATACCCGGTCCTTTGGTGGGAACAGATCCAACACGCAGAGTCCTTTTAGAGAATTTTAATGTAGTGTTGTACACCATATTGGATATTTTTATATTATTTTCTACAATAGTTTATACTTATTTTTTATATGAGTTCATTAATTCAGTTGTAAATAAAATCTTAATACTATTATAAAGGCGAAAGTTTGTATGGATGTATGGATGTATGGATGTTTGTTACTCTTTCACGTAAAAACTTCTGAATCGATTACAATGAAATTAAGCACACATATAGAGGGTAACTTGGATTAACACATAGGATAGGTTTTATCCCGGAAATCCCACGGGAACAGGAACTATGCGGGTTTTCCTTTGAAAACGCGGGCGAAGCCGCGGGCGGAAATCTAGTAATTTAATAATTTTTACGCGATAAAAACTATCAATTTAATTTATCATGATCGATTAAAATGATTTTAGTCTTTGAATTTATTGTCAACTAGCTTACCGCCCGCGGCTTCGCCCGCTTTGTCTAAAACCTAATAAATTATATACTAAAACCTTTCTCTTGAATCACTCTATCTATTAAAAAAACCGCATCAAAATCCATTACGTAGTTTTAAAGATTTAAGCATACAAAGGGACATAGAGACAGAGAAAGCGACTTTGTTTTATACTATGTAGCGATAATACAAATTATATTGGTTGCTTTTTTTCAGGTATAACCGGTGTGACTATAGGATTAATAGCATTATCCTATATTGGCCCGGATAGTAAAACTTTGGCTTTAGTTATGTTGACAGTGACGCTTACTCTGTGCGGATTCACCAATGCTGGCTATGTTGTAAGAATATTATCATTTATTTTACTTATTTATTTATTTTTAATATAATAATCATTTTAATAAGATTTAATCTATACTAATATTATAAAGCTGAAGAGTTTGTTTGAACGCGCAAATCTCAGGAACTACTGGTCCGATTTGAAAAGTTATTTCGGTATTAGATAGCCCATTTATCAAGGAAGGGTATATATCATCATTCATCACGCTAAGACCAACAGGAGCGGAGCACTGTAAATAATAAGAGATATAATTGATACCATATCCTACAATTGGATAGGGGTCTGCTATGGCCAAAATACGTTCAGGACAACAATGAATTATTTAACTAGCTTTACCTCACGGATTACTCTCATTATTCCGCTCCTTTTGGTCTTAGCGTGATGATGGCATATAGCCTTCCTCAATATATGGGCTATCTAACACTATAAGCATTTTTTCAAATAGGACGTTCAAGCAAACAAACAAACAAACTCTTAATCTGAAGAGTTTCTTGTATTATTAACGTAGATATAACACAAATACAAAATTTCAAATATAGGTATTGTGCTCAATATATTTGAAATTTTGTACTTTAATGTTCAAGATTTTCGTTTCCTTTTGAGCATGCCTAAAGAAAATATCCTACCTTTTTCTAAATGAGTCAAGAGCCTTATTTATAGTCAGTATGTACATGTTTATGATTTGCTTTTCAGATGAGCCATTTAGATCTATCTCCGAACTACGCTGGAGTTATGCTTGCTCTCACAAACTTTGTCACTGCTATGGGTGCTGTGTGCACTCCAATTGTGACAAGTTTAATTTTAAGGAATGACCCTGTAAGTATATAATTATACTTATTGTATAGTATACAAATATATGTGTTTAGTACTTTAAACGAACGGATTTAATTCAAATTTTGTACATTTATCAAGGACCGGTATACAACAATTTCATAAATTTGTCTTATTATCCTGATAAGCATTGCCAGGATTAAATATTTCCTTATGTATAGTAACCGACTTCTTTACACGCGATTTCAGGTCAGGTGTCAGGTTTAATTTAAATTTGTACACTTATCAAATATTGGTAACTATAGAATAATAAACTACTAGATGCACAGCAGCTTGTCATGCATTCTTTTGATTGACTCGTCATGCTGTATCTCTTATGATATTAATTTAATATGCATGATTAAATTTGACGATTCCTATAGCAATGATAATTCATTTATTTCAGACTGATGTTAGTCGTTGGAAAATAGTGTTTCTATCAGCAGCTGTATTGAGTATAGTCACTAATACTCTCTATGTGATCTTCGTCAGCGCCGACCGACAGGAATGGGACGATCCACATTATCTGGATAAGAAAGATCCGGGTAAGTTTGTCGACTCATGCTGACGTAAATCGATATACCTATCAATTACTTGCTCTTCGGTTTTACCCGCAGTGCTCCGCTCGTGATGATATACAGGGTGTAATCGTTAATTATTGAGGGAGCGTTTCATGTAACATATTTGGATATTTCTCGTTTTATTTTTAAAAAGTTTTTATTTTCAAAGTCAGTATCAGTTTAAAGTTTTTTGATATCTGTAATAGTTACGGAATAATCGCCTGCGCACACTTAACGATTACACCCGGTATATAGCCTATGGCCTTCCTCGATTAACGGGCTATCTAAAACCGAAATATTTTTTTTAAATCGGAACGGTTATTTTCGTCTGGAACTGTGTAGTATACGCCGTGAATTGAACTGACTGGCAAATTATAATTCAATGGTTATTAGCCATGGCTGGTTATTGTGATCATAATATGAAAATTCATATTGTGAATGAAACTGATTGGCAAATGCCAATCAGTTTCATTCACGGACTAAACTGTCTGAAAATAACAGGTCATAATACCCCTGGTAAGTTCCCCATTTACTAAATTTCAAGCCAGGTTCCAAGATGTAATTTTGCATTATTTTTCAGAGGAAGTAAAGCCAGCATTAAAAATTAACAACGAAGACGTCTCAAAAGTACAACACGAACAAGAAAAACTACCTCAAGAAGATAATTGAAGATCTGCGCTTATTAAATTTTGTTTTTTATATAAAATCTTACAAATGAAAATAAAAATGTTTCCTAGAAAAAGCAAAAACGTTTTTGATTTTACATTTAAGTTTACCTATCTTAAGATTGCAATTGATAGCTGATAATAGATTGACGACGATTGATGTAGGAATCAATTTCAAACAGATACCTAACTGAATTTGATGTTTTTGGTTTTACGGCATTCAAATGCTTTATAAATATAAATTTATAAAGAATAGAAAAATTTGATCACGAGGCGGGACTCGAACCCGCATCCCTTCGCGCCAAATCGGGGCTGATGCCTAACCAACTCAGCCACTCGTGACCCACTAGGTGCCGACAGAATGATCAAATTTTAATTTATAAATCTATATACATAGATACCTACCTACTTTACTACTTATATACTACTTTTAGTAAAGAAATAGCCATCAGACAGAAACATTTTTTTTTAATAGGCTAATTGACGAAGAGGATTTAATTGTTTACCAAAACTATAGAATAAACATAGAGTACAAATAATACACAAGTTTACACAAGATCATACCGGATTATCCAGGATTACGATAATGTTGTCAAACGTCTCTTGAATTTAATCACTTTATCAATCAACAAACAGGAATAGTAATTGTTAAATTAAATGAATTAATAATTATTGGGAAGTAATTGCTAGATGTATGCATTAACAAATCAATTGTTTAAACAATAAATTGAATCATCGTAATGCAAAGTTTTTGTATCGATATTCTACTTTCTTTAGATCAGTAGAAATTTGATAGAAATGGGTTCGAAGCCAAGTTTTTTGTTTCACCATTCACAAGTCCTAAATTTAAAGCACATCTTTAATTATTCATTATTCATGAACTGGACGACGAAGCGAGAGACGACCTCCCACAAGATGGACAGACGACCTGAGCGAGTGACAGGGAGCCGCTGGATGCAGGCCGGCTGTAACCGGTCGTACTGGAAATCCTAGAGGGAGGCCTTTGTCCAGCAGTGGACGTCCCACGGTTGAAACGACGACGATGTTCTTGAGTCCATTTTTCATAAGCATTATATTTCAAAATAAATACAAAATATAACAATAGGATACTTATTATGACAAAATAATTCATAGAGAACATACAATTAATGTATTTCTTTTAAAGTATCCTCATTTATATAAAAGAATTTTATTTTACAAATTTGGCAATTTACAAGGATTTGCCTTTTTCACATGTTTTACTTTCCCATTTTCTTAGGAAGCCTCTCTTAAATCTCTTCCAGGGACTTAGTTTAAACATTTAACATACCTTAATCAGGTCTGACAGGACCCAACCTTCGGAACTTACTGAAGCCTACGTGATTCTAAATCTAATGAAATATAGGAAATTCTGTTATTTATGCTTGACCTTTTTAGACTTCAGACGGAGTTTGAAAAAAAGCTTGGTAAAACTTTTGTAGCTTTCATTGAATAATTACTAGCTGTGCCCCACGGTTTTATCCGCATTGCTCTGCTCCTCTTGGTCTTAGTGTGGTGATAAAGTCAATATATATATGGGTGATTATACAAAAATGGGGTAACTCCACAGACATGTATCAAGATAGACTAAGCGAGTGTATGTACTTCCCGTGTCCAAACTAAGATTATGAAACTTACTTGACGCTGGCCTACACTCAGTCCGCGCTTGCAGTTCGCCAAGGAAAGACGTGAAGCTGAATAAAGTAAAATGCCGAATTACGCCGTTATAAACTGTAGAAACTCCACAGCTGTGAGTGGCCGAGTTAGCAGAGATGTTTCCTTCCACCGGTAAGTAATTTTCTAATCAGAATATGCACTATTTATTTTAAAATCAAATAAAGAATATCTGTGTAAAACGATCGTGACAAACACGGATACCAAATCATACGAAATGATTCGGAATACATTGCGGCTTTTACTTGGCACGGTAAAGATCGAGTCGTATGATAACAAGCAATGAATAGCGTCTTCTCATTTTTCTGTTCTCATTTTTCTGTCCAATTTTGTGGTTAGTGATGTTCATTTGATGCAACAGTTCTCGATTCTAATCGATTTTATAATCGAACAGAAAAATGATAATTTGAAGGAG
Source organism: Colias eurytheme (assembly GCA_907164685.1). Taxonomy (NCBI): domain Eukaryota; kingdom Metazoa; phylum Arthropoda; class Insecta; order Lepidoptera; family Pieridae; genus Colias; species Colias eurytheme. Next base: position 4,575 of record CAJQZN010038059.1, on the reverse strand, counting down.
CAATTTTTCAGAAAAAAAGGCATAGATTTTTTTTGTCATTTAATACGACTTGACCTAGAACTTTTAAGTATTTTAATACAAAGGTACTAAAAATAAATATTATGACATGGACGCCATTAGTTAAAGTGTCATCTTGGGAGTTTTTTAAGAAAACTCCTTATTGCTTAGACTATGTTTGTTTTTTCAGTTTTCCAAGTAACCCGAACATAAAAGAAAAATGGATTGATGCAACGGGACATAAAGATTGATTGATTGACAGTTTCATTACTTTCTTTCGATGGCCTCTCTAGTACGTAGTACACGGTAACTCAATGGGCATTGGGCATATGTAAGAAAAAGCTAAAACACATTAGTTTACTTGTTAGAATATTAAAAGGTTTATAAATTTATTTTATCATTCCTCTGTCTATGGTAATTATCATTTTTCTGTCTTGAATCGATTTAGTAATCGATTACGATTCATTTATTTAATTACCTCTTAGACATAGATCTAGTTTGATCTGATTTCTTTCGATTTACTTCGATGGGATAGGACGATACTAGAATCGCCGCGCGAGTGGCGTCCTAATCGATTTAGCGTAAAATGAAATTACCATCACTAAAAAGCGCTCGTGACGTCATAACGCGTCAAGGTCAGTACAAAAAATATGACACGCTTGGTTTTCATACAGATCGCGGTACTTGCGTAGTCTATCTATGTCTGTGGGTAACTCGATGTCATCAGCAACAAACAAATTCTTATTATATTTTATTCAAATAACAATCTATTTTAAAACAATGAAGCGTCCTTTATTTGGTCACTCAATTTCACTTCTTTATTTAAAATACAAATGAATAAAAATAATAAATTAATACCTCAAACGTCAGTACTTTGGCATGTCACAACTCCGAAAACCAACAATCAAGTGACTATCGTTTAAACATTATCATCGATTTAAGAAAACTTACTAATTCACTACAATCTTTGATGTACATAGTATTATATACTACAACTTTCATAACGCAATGTTTTCCATTTTATTTAAAAAATAAAACTAAACTTTGTCATCGTTTTCACTAGTCAGTCCGTTGTGTGTTTTTTAAATTTGAAATTCTCGCTAAATATCACCAAGTCGAGGTCAAATCCCTGTCTAAGTATTAATGTTGGTAATGAAGTTACTTGTGCACCGCATATTTTGACGGCCGTCATAACTGTACCAGCGCTAGGGTTGTGTTTGTCCTCTAAAATCTTGTTGCGCCAGTCAACATTTCAGTCCTATGGTGAGTCGTTATTTTATTGTTAATCCGATTTTTATTTTCATTTATAAATGGTTAACTATGATTTGTAAAAATATAGTTTGTTGATATTAGAAATTAGCCAAAAAAACCTAATTTGTGATTATAACCTCATATTAAGTCCCTTTTCATCAATCCGCTGGCATCAGTCCTTTGTCAGATATCGCGCCAGAGGCTGACGGGGCCCCATAGTACTGATGACTCTATCATTTTTGAGAACTTTTATCTTGATTGCTATTGGTATAAGCATTTCTATATTATATTTCAGTTAAAAACATCATGCGCCACGCTAAAAGAAACTGAATTTGACTAGGGAAGAAACATTTAAAAAAGAGTAGCAAAGAAAAGAGCTATTGAAACAAACTACTAATAATTTTATTAAAAAGATCTTATTTTCTTTTAATTATTGATTTTGATACTTTCAGGGCATAGCTTTTTATATTTATCAGATAAATACGTATACGTATAATACTGTGAAGTAAAATTACCTCAAAATAACATAAAAGTTAATTAATATACTTAATAACATTATAAAAATGTCAAGGGGCTGTTATGAAAACTCAGATGAGACTTTCATTCGAGCCTTTGGTTTTTAATTTTATAATAATTAGTACTTTTAACATAAATATTGGTAGATTTTTAGGGCTCCGAACCTCAAAAGGAAAAAACAGAACCCTTATAGGATCACTTTGTTGTCCGTTTGTCTGTTAAGACGTTTTTTTGGAACGCGTGGAGGTATAAATCTGAAATTTATATTGGATACTCAAGATTAAGAACCCTTGGGGCTGTAAAAAAATCAAACTTATAACGCAACGCAATCAAAAGATACCTACATCCGTTAATACTGCAAATTTCCACAAAATTCAATATTCGCAAGGGAATAAAAAAACACACAGGATGCTTGCCGTGTATACAGTCTACTATAGTTTACTTCTACTCGGTAAATAGCAACGTCTTATAACACAGATAAAGGAAAAATTGCTAAAAGTGTAAATTTTAAGTTACAAACATAATAAACAATAGGTTTGTTAGGAGTCCAACTCGCACTTGGCCGTTTTTTTGTTTCTATTGTTTGTGAATTACTTAAAATATCAAGTAAAACTAATTCAAAGTAGTAAAAGTTAAGTAAGAGAGTAAGAATATTCACGTTGCGTTAAATGTCAGAAGGCTGTTTTAAAAATTGAGACATTGTTTTTCCCAGTATCACATATTATTAATTATCATTTTTAAACATGTTAAGTACGTAAAAGACATGTGCCATTATTAAAACTGAGAGATTTGTGGTAATTTTCATTGAATTTCTTTAAGAATATTACAAGTTATAGTTTTTTATCAGTACCATGTTAGCCTCGTCAGTCCCCTGGAGGCCAAATCCAGAAAATTTAAAATATCTCACAATCTATTTAAAAAAGTGGCTGGCCCGATTTGGAACAATATATTCATTAGATTAGCTATCATATACACCCTAATTTGTAACAATCTGATATAAAAAATATAGTAAACAAAATATCCTCAAAAGTTACCCCATTTTTGTATAATGACCCATATATATATATTATTTACTATATTATATATATATATATATATATATATATATATATTAAGGTGGAGTGAAAAATATTTTTTTTCATTTTCGTTTCGGCATACCTGTAAAAAGATGTCATTATTGCTCATAAATACACATGCAAAATTATACTTTGCAGATGATACATTTAGAGGTGCCCCCAACATCATGAACTTTCAGAAATTCAAAAAATTTAGTCGAAAATCATTAAAGTTTAATTTTGACAAATTAACGCTAAATCAGATTCTGTGTTATCTCGTTGGTTGCCAACGGGAAGACACAGAATACATAATATTTCAATATATAAAAAAGTGGCTATCGCTGGATACCAGTGGCTCTGGTCGGTGGCCCGTTTGCGCCGAATCTTACTGTAGGAAACGTTGATTTTGAACATTGCCGTTAAGGAAATAACACTAATGTTAGTAATATTTCTTAATTATATTTTACACGTAAATACAATTAAGATCATAATTTAATATTTTTGATGTGAGTTCTATCTATAATTTCGCTTTGTTACAGTAAAGTGTTGGAAGTCAAAATACGACAAACGACATGTTGTCCTGTATTTTGTTTGCCAGAGAAGTACCCAGTGTCTCAATTACCGACTTATACTGATGCTAAGAAACTATTACTTATTTATTAGATATGAATTTAAACCTGATAAAATAACAAAATTCATGATTTATCCGAAAGATAAGCTACGGAAATGTTTGATGTGTGGCGAAAAGCATCGCTTCCCACTATTAGCTTTAATAGAGTAATACAACTTATTCGACACACCATATTCAATGAATATAGACGCTCATTAAAACCTTATCAAGACCGACAAACTAACAAAAAAGAACAAGAAAAGATAACTGAAGTATTTTGTAACTCAGTACCAAAGGTTATTTGATATTTGAAGTTGCAAATGCATTTTTTCTTAATTCTCTTGTACTTGCTCAAAAGATTATACCAACTTAACTATGTGGCAAGAATGTAAGAAAACTGAGCCTCTGACTTCTAATTTATCTGAAGAAACCTTAAAAGACATCGTGAAAAGCGGTTTGACTACGTTTCAGAATATCAAAGATTTTCTATGCCTTGCCCAGGCCGTAAAGCATGTTATCAAATTGGTGACATAAGCTTCAAGTGCAGTTTGCCGAGAAAGTAAACAAAATGATTTTATAATGGCAAGAGCATCAGTATCACGACTGCTAATGCCTAATTTTGAAAAAAAAAAAACAGTGTTATCTATACTAATATTATAATCTATACTAATATTATAAAGCTGAAGATATTGTTTGTTTGAACGCGCTAATCTCAAGAACTACTGGTCCGATTTAAAAAGTTCTTTCGGTGTTAGATAGCCCATTTATCGAGGAAGGCTATAGGCTGTATATCATTACGCTTAGATTAACAGGAGCGGAGCCACGCGGGTGAAACCGCGAGGCAACCGCAAGCGCAGCTAGTACTAAATAATTACTTATTTCTGATATTTTCATTCTTCTATAATATCATTTTCATTAATGAAATACGTTAAAACAATAATTAATCAGGCTATTATTTAGTGTATCACAAAGAAGTTTGTTATATAATAGACTTGAAGGCCATAAAAATAGTGTGATTAAAAAATAAATCAAAGTTTGCGAAAAAATCATATTTTTCTAATTTTCAATTGGGTTGGGGCACCTCAAAACATCAAGACACGTAAACAATATTTTGTATGCTGAATTCACTCATTAAAAGGCACCTTT
>CAJQZN010038056.1:0-10752 GCA_907164685.1 Colias eurytheme | reverse complement strand
ACTGCTTTTTTACTGATTCTCTGGGCCCATAACCTATAATAAAACAACAGAATGAAGTGCAGAACAGAACTGACATGTTTTATTATTTGAAACATATATATATACCTATATCACCAAACCAGCCAGTACAGTAAGGAGTTCACATATAACATATTAGATATTATTTTTAACAGAATGTAACAGTATTTTCTTTAGGTGCTATTATATTTATAATAAACTATCTGTATAAATTTATAAAGAATAGAAAAAATTCGATCACTCAGCGGGACTCGAACCCGCATCCTTTCGCGCCATTCCGGGTTTCGGACGCCTGACCAATTCAGCCACTCGTGACCCGCCAGAGCAATCGAATTTATTCTATTCTTTCAGTTTTATGTGTCTAAGGGACACACCGCGCGCCATCTATAACTATTATACATATATAAAAAACTAGTCTGTGAGTTGTGATTTTGTATTTTATAATAAGAAAAATCGTCGAATGCTTATACTTTCTCTAAACTAAACTGTCTTTTACAAATTACACTTTACAGCAATCGATGTTCCCAAACGGTTTCTACGTAGTGTTCATTGTGAAAGAGAGCGATGAGGAGTGCACGGGTGTGAGCGAGACGGAAAGTGTGGGCGGGGCTAATGGCAGGGTGAAGGGGTTCACGTGAGTTGATGTTTTAGCATTCCTTCACTTATTTCATTTATCATTTGAATAAATAAATATTTGGGGACAATTTTGACACGATATGATCCCATAATAAGCTTTCGCTTGTGATATGGAAACCAGATGGCTGATAAACATTAAATAATTTTAAATAATACATAACTTATATAGATAATTAACACCCAGACACAGAGCAAACCTCTATTTAATTCCTAAATATTGTTAATTTATTTATTTCTCCAGTTTAACAGTTAGTACAGCAGCTACTACAAGTGACTTTCTACTTGGGGCTCTAGCGTCACTTGCGCTAATAATACTAGTCGCTGCGTTGGCTCCGCTTGGGAATATGCTCACTTGTAGACATACAGGTAGGGAATATTTTCAAATACTTTTTAGAAGATCTTTTGTTGTTTGAATAGATTTGTGGACGATTTTTTGTTGATTTTTGTCAGTAAAAGTTGTAAACATAGAGGTAATTGAAGAGAAAATTATATTTGAAATGCTTTTTAGTTGATTTTTTGTTGTTTGAATAGATTTGTGGTGGATTTTTTGTGGTTTTTTGTTAGTAAAAGTTGTAAACATACAGATAATTGTTGAAATAATATATTTGAATAGATGTATGGTCGATTTTTGTTGACTGTTTTTGCTTTTATGCAATAATCAATTTTTTCAGAATTTATTTTAATAGAAGAGACAGTGGTGCCATCTACGTCTCGCGAAAGTACAGAAACGGAGGCTGTTATTAAGAATAGTGATGGTGAGTCTATATAATTCTAGCTAAGTATTATAAGTACAATTTGTTTTTATAAAATAAAGAGACAAATCTTATATATAAAATTCTCGTGTCACAATGTTAGTCTGCATACTCCTCCGAAACGGGTGGACCGATTCTCATGAAATTTTCTGTGCATATCGGGTAAGTCTGAGAATCGGCCAACATCTATTTTTCATATGTACCACGGGCGAAGCCGGGGCGGACCGCTAGTTTTTATGTGGTAAAATTACTACATTGAAAATGATTTAAGCATATTGAAAAAATGTATCGTGTAAATGAACAATGTATTGACAACAAAAAATATAAGAAAATGATTATATAATGATTATACATATACAGTAGACCCGCGGTATTCCGACAGTCGTTTTGCAAGGTCTTGTCGAAGTATCGAATTTTTCGGATTATACGGTGCTGCCTAGAGATCCCCCTATAGTCCGGATGTTTTTACGCAAGAGTACCTTGTAATTCGACAAATTACGGACCCAATGATAAGATAAGATGTTATAGGTAGTTCTGTTTCAGAAGTAGGTACAAATCATGTTTCATTGTATATTTTGGAAAAAAATATGGATTAAGCAGCTATAGACATGTCGGATGACAGGGGGCGACAGATAGGCCAGGGGCCGGTGTAACGCGGGTCTACTTTATTTGATTTAATTTCTTCTAGATTCAGATGCAGAATCGGAAGATGAGTTACAAGGAAGGTCCCTTCCTATACCTTTAAATGTGGCCGGATTAAGCCGAAAGAGTAAAACTTGTAATAGACGGTCGGATAGGTAAGAAATAGGTTTATGTATAGACCTTGTTATATTGAATAAGAGCGGTTTTTAAAAAAAGTAAAAGGGGTTACGATATGTAGTATGTGAAGTATATGATTAAAATAATAATAACAGAAGTAAGAATATAATAATCATAGAAGTTTTAGTACCAACCTAAGGTGATTACTTTGAAAGAAAGTTATAACAAATTCTTGAGAGCCGGGAGAGGAATATTTCAGATATTAAAAAAACACTTGAGCATTTAATCAATTTATTTTGTTTACTTAATATACAGTATATCACAGACACATTTTTACTTTGTATTGAACGATACATATTTACAAATAGATATACGTACACGTACAAGTATAATAGAATAGATAATTTTCTAGATATTTCTGGAGTGCCTTAACAGTGGCGGTCGTGTATGCATTACCAGTTGTACAATTATTATTCACATATCAAAGGGTAAGTTTTAATAAAATCAAACATTTATTTAACTAGACTTTAGAAACACCTTATAATCGTTAGCAAAAAAGAAGATATTTATTATGATACATCAGACTTACTTACAATAAAGAACTAATCTCACAATCGCTCTTAAAATGTTCGATGCAAAAACTCTGCCTAGTATTGGGCAGAGTTTTCTTATAATTTGTTTGTCTGTGAGTTTGGTAGTTTTGATAGCTTTCTACTGGTGAAAATATCTTCAAAATCGGTTAAGTATCTAATTGAGTTTATCCATTGGAATTAATATGGGACACGAAACATTCCGGAACAAATGAAAATGTCGTATATTTCAATAAAAATAGTACAAATTTGCTAAACCATTACAGATGGTGTTTCAAACCGGTGATCAAGATGTGTGCTATTACAATTTCTTGTGCGCTCACCCATTGGGGCCTCTGGCTGATTTTAATCACGTCTACTCCAATATTGGTTACATCATTTTGGGCTTAGCATTTATGGTGCAAGCGAGATGCAGACATGTGCGTTATGGTGGTAATCAGGTAAAAAGTTTTAAAAATAAACAGCACAATTTGCTATCTTCAGTATTTCTAGTACTTTCCCTCTACGGCCCATCGAAAATTTCCACACTGTATATATATCTTTACCTACTTCTATCTCTACCTGTACCTGTATTTGCATTTCTCCATTGATACCTGTATATCTGTACCTCTATATCTACCTGTACCTGTATTATCATATAATTCCAGGAGCAAGGTATACCTCAGCACCTAGCTATCTGTACCTGCATCTCTACCTGTACCTGTATTTGCATTTCTCTTTCTCCATCGATACCTGTATATCTGTACCTCTATCTCTGCCTGTACCTGTATATTTATTTACAGGAGCAAGGTATACCCCAGCACCTGGGTTTGTTCTACTCAATGGGTCTCGCGTTAGCTATGGAAGGTCTCCTGTCAGCTTGCTACCATTTGTGCCCTAATAAAATGAATTTTCAGTTTGGTAAGATTTAGTACTTACTAATATTCTACTACTTACTACTAGACTACTATTACTTTAAGTTTTAATACTAATTTTAAAACCTACAATTTTGCACTAGGCAGAAAGCATATCTGACCAACACTTTTTCGTAGTTTTTTGGTCAGTAATTTTCCTTTTAATCTTAAAAATTAATTTATTAATACCTACGTTCCTTTAGAACTAATTATTTTTACCCTAAAGGATATTTTTCATCAAAAAATTAAAATAAATATCATGATGAATATTTTTTTTTCCAGACTCATCATTCATGTACGTAATTGCTGTGCTGTGTATAGTGAAACTTTATCAATCGAGACATCCAGATGTAAACGCAAGCGCGCATGCCACTTTTATGTTACTGGCACTCTTGATGGCTATCGGTAAGGTTAAAATTCAAAAAAAATGATCACCCTTTTTTCAATTGGGTATCAATATAGATAATCAATGAAGTGTGTATGTTTCGTTTTATATTAAAAATGGCTGAACCGATTTTGAAACGTTTCGAAAATTTTGCATTTTGCAAAGTTATTTTTTCGTAATTTATATCGTTCTCTACGAACAAATTAACTTTAACAAGGAAAATATGAAATAAATCAGTGATAATTTATTTATACATATATTTTATCAAAAAAATACTAAAAAGTGGCAACCCTTAATTCAATAACTTGATAATATAAAAAAAATATTTACATCTTTTAAGGTTTCCTCGGCATAATGTACCCAAGCGTATATTTCTGGGTATTTTTCACCATCATGCATCTGGCCGTATGTTTTGTGTTCACTTTCAAAATATATTACGTGGGGAGATTTAAAATGGGTGAGTTTTAACAACACGTAGATAAAAATGTCATAATACATAAGAACACAGTGTATCACAAAACATCACAACACAACACAGTGTAGCACAATGCAACACGATGCTTAACAACAGAACAACGTGAAGCCTAATGCAACACGACACAGCACAACACATTATAAAACATGCAACATAATACAGCACAATACAACATATTATGACATACTGTAGCACATTGTAAAACGACACAGCACAACAGATTGCATCACAGTTCAACTTAATAAAATGAAAATAAAAACTCCCATATATTTATAAATGACAGATTCCAAATCCAAATATTACATTTTATTTTTGAAGTGAAACTTCTTTAGGCGCGTTGAGAGTAAAATATCAAGGCAATAACGTCACGTCATGGAGTAAAGCGACGATTTTGGTATTTTTGAATTTAGCCAAAGAAGTTTCACTTCTAACACGTGTGCTCGACACACTTTTTTTATTGTAACAGTACAATTTTGACTATTTTACTGTATTATATTTAACTGTAATATATTTTTCAGAGTGGACAATACCTCGCACAGCGGTCCGATCTATAAGACAGCACGGTTGGCTTGCTTTCAAGCCGAATTATACGGCTCGAGCTGTTCTTATTGCTATTGCTAATTTAGCAAACATTGCATTGGCTGCCTATGGGTGAGTGTGAAACACATACGCATACATACATACAAACAAATACACGGAAAGACACACATACATACACACACAAACACACATTATATAACTACTGAATAGTTAAGTATAATTAACTTTACAATTTTGTAAAAAAAAGGTTAAAATTGGTTAAAAAAGTCCGTGCGGCATTGTAAAATATTAATTTAAAAACACCTTATTTTGTGGCAGTAATGTTCAAACTGTATTGTATCATTTATAAAATTCACACAATTTTTGAATGATTGTGAGTTTAGTTGTTTATTAAATCTTGTACGATCAGTGCTGTTTCGAGCTTGTTACGGGCAGCTTTTTACTGTGTTTGTTTGCCTCATTTAGACCTTAGAACATATAAATGAAATATTTTTGTTATTTAATGACATGTACATGATTTTTTTTTCATTTTCCAGCCTCTACGAGCACAACAAGGACTTCGCTCGTCACTTGCTAGCGATATTAATGGGGAATACCATATTATACAACGGTGGTTACGTTATAATGAAGTTAGTTCACCGCGAGCGAGTACCGGCCGCGGGCTGGTTGTGGTTAGCATTAGCGCATGTTGTTTGGGGATTGGCTGCTTATTTGTTCCTTAGTTCGAGGACTAAGTGGTCGGTAAGTGATTGTGAGTGTGAGTTGGAGTGTTGTGAGTTTTAGTATTGAGTTGTGAGTGAATTATACAATATTGTTCCTTAGTTCGAGGACTAAGTGAGTGTGTAAGTGAGTGTGAGCAATCGAATTTATTCTATTCTTTCAGTTTTGTGTCTAAGGGACACACCGCGCGCCATCTATTGAGATGATTAACAACCATCCCAACCAATATGAAACACTTTTCAGTGAATACAATATTGTAACAATGGAACACAACCTTTTTTGTTGAAATTGATATTTTTTTGGTTTTATGGCATTCAAATGCTTTATAAATATTAAATATAAATTTCAAGTGATTGTGAGTTTGAGTGATGTGAGTTGTGAGTTTTAGTATTGATTGATTGTGAGTTGTGAGTGAATGATACACTCAGTATTGACGATGATAATATGAGTGAGTGTGAGTAAAAGTTTTGAATATGCTAACTTGATAGTCAACATTGGATTTTAAATAAGTTCAATGAAACAATATAAATATTTAAATAATTTTTTTTTTTTCAATCAATGTGAGAATTACACTAATTATTTTTGAATTAGAATTCTCATCTAAACTTTCTTTCTCAGTTTGAAATATTGCGACGAAAAAATGAATATGCAGGGATTGTTTTTTATAGCATAATACTCACTTCTGTCACATTTTTTTCGACATGGCAACATTTGTTCTGCACCTAAATAATAAAAATATTATTTTCAGGAAACACCAGCCCAATCTCGCACACATAACGCATTATGTGACGCAATGGGCGTATTCGATACACACGACTTATGGCATTTAGCCTCCGCGGCGGCCATGTTTTTTTCGTTTAACGCTCTTCTAATATTGGACGAACCATTAGACAATACGCCTAGGCATTTGATACCAGTGTTTTAGGTTATAAGTGTTTTATTTTTAAGTGCAATAAAGTTTAAATAAATAACCTGTACTATATAGTTTAGCTGTCCCGGTTGTTCTGCCTTACTCTTATAACTCAGGGGTATTTTCTGACCTACCTGATATGCACACAAAATTTAATGAGAATCGGTCAATCCGTTTCGGAGTATGGTAACTTACATTGTGACACTAGAATCTTGTATATGTATATTAGATATGGAAATTTTAACGTCTATGTGGAATAGTGCTTTATATCTAGAAATCTATATTTAATATTACATTTTAATTACATTGAGACGTTAAGTGAGTGCTATGATTTGAAGTAAGTATAGTGGGAAAGTGAAAGAATAATATGTCAATAAGCTTTATTATATAAATAACAAGCGACCCGCCCCGGCTTCGCACGGGTGCAATAGCGGCCGGCCGGTACCGCCGCAAACGCTACGTCCCGCAATTTTTAAATCTGTAATATCTTCGAAAATATTCACTTAAATCATACGGGTGTAAAGGGCCATATAGATCTATATTAAACGAACAATGTATTCAAGGTATTTAATTGGTTAAGGATTAATGCTGTATTGGTTAAAATCGCTTCGAAAATTATCCATTATTTGTCGTAAAAAGTTAATGACAAAAAAAGTTATTGTAGGTTATCCATAAGAGATCGACATAATATACTTTTCTGTAGACCTTTTCAATGTGTACAATACTTAGTACATTATTTTGATAAAACTCGTAGGGTTCAGCCTGCGTTTGCAATATAAGCGAAAAAAATGTAATTATTTACGACATCACATTAGAAACCTCAAAAATAACAGTACTTCTCCACTATTTAATGGATGTTATTATACATATAAACCTTCCTCTTGAATCACTCTATCTATTAAAAAAAACCGCATCAAAATCCATTGCGTAGTTTCAAAGATTTAAGCGTACAAAGGGACATAGGGATATAGGGACATAGGGACATAGGGACATAGGGACAGGGAAAGCGACTTTGTTTTATACTATGTAGTGATGTACTACTTATAGATATATTGATATATAATAAACTACTAGACTCACAATCATGCTAAAAAAATGTCCGAAGCAAAACTCTGCTTACGCGTGTAGTAGGCACAGTTTTTATGACCGATATAATAAACTTAGAACCTTACGGCAACGTAATAAGGTGTTAATTTCAATGAGTGTTATATACGGAATTTTATTGACGACCTTTTAATAGACGATTGTGACTCTAGTTGTTTTTAGTATTGCAATGGATTAAATCTAGAGTAGAGAATATACAGTTATGTTTGCTGAGAAAATTTGATCTTTTGAAAGAAAGATAGTTGTACCTTATCTATCTTTTTCTTTGCTACCTTAGGTACTATTATATTGTATAAAATATATTTATATGATTTATTTTTGTTTAAAATGAATGTAGGTATTTAGTGTATGAAATTCATTGCCTTTGCAAGTTTAGTGTTATTACTTATTGTAATAATTACATTTTGTCTTATTTAATGTGATGCAATTAAGTAATTGCGTATTTATCTCATTATTTATATTTTAAGAATAATGTTATTTTTTTCATAAAATGTTAAGAATGTTTACTTTCTATTTATTTATTAGTAAATATATTTTTTTATTATTAAATATTTAGAGCCTGTTTCACGACTTGCTGATAATTTAAAGTTAAGCTAAACTGTCGTTAAAATTGTCGTTTTAACTGACAGATAAGCTAAGCAGAAAATACCCAAAAATTGTGCATAAATAATATTATTATGCTCTCTTTCATATTTTCATGAATTATTCTAAATTGTCTACTTATTTTTGTTTAACTATTACCGACATTTTTAAAAATCCGTTGTTAGGTACCTACCCTGCCTATGTTCCTATTATTATTAATGAACGAAATATTCAATATGAATAATAATTAAATATTATTTTAATTTTAAATTTAGTTTACTCAAATTTAGTTTTTTGAAGTGAAACATCTTTAGGCGCGTTGAGAGTTAAATGTCAAGGTCTCGTCATGGTAATACCGTCGTATTATCATAGAGTAAGGCAACGATTTTGGTATCTTCGAATCTTGCCAAAGAAGTTTCACTTTTGACACTTGTGCTCGGCAAAGCGAAATGAGGCGATTGATTAAAAATAAATCGATCAAAAATTAATGGCTGTGACAGAACAAACATTGCAAATTGCCATACATAAAATTCGAATTAGCCTTATAATTCTAAAATTTATGTCGTGGTTTTTTAATGTAATATGCTATGGAATTTTAATATAATCTGCGTTTGTCTTATGCGTCATTTAGATTTAAGAATTTTTAAGCTAATAATACGAGTCTTTACCTCTTATTCAATAAACTTATTTACTTGAACACATTTCAATATCATCCCACTATTATTCTAAGTATCTATTGTATAGATGATTAAAATATTTTTAATGACGTAGTTTTCAGTCATCATCATGCTTTCGATGTATTATGAATAACTGGGTATGTTTTCCATTTAAATTCCGTATGAATTGTAACTAGGTATGTTAAAAAATTGAATAAATTATTTTATGCATACAGAAGTTGTTTTATTTTTTAGTCCACACACAATTAAAATAGATAGTTACTGATCTATTAACGTGCATAATTGAGATGTATGTTTCGAAATTACATAACCGACTTTGATAAGACTAAATCTTTATATATAAAAATGAATCGCAAAATGTGTTGGTAAGCGCATAACTCGAGAACGGATGGACCGATTTCGATAATTCTTTTTTTATTATATTCCTTGAAGTACCAGGATGGTTCTTATGTAGAGAAAACATAAACATGTACCACGGGCGAAGCCGGGGCGGACCGCTAGTATATTATAATTTAAAATAATATTTATTCGATGTTGAATAAAGTGCATCAAAAGTCAGGAGTATGAACTTGATGGAACATATTCTTATGCCAGAAAATAGCTTTTACTAGACGCATGGTAACAGAAGCTGCCTACACTTCTTTTAAATTAGGTATGTATGTTTTTTTAGATAGAGATAATATGAAAAATATGTACGATAAGAAAATATTTGATGGTGATGTGGGATTCGCACCCGCGTCGTATTTAATTGCCATAAGGCATATACCACAAACCTTCTTACGAATAAACCTTAGTGATCGATTTTGTTCTACACTTTAGAGTGTAGTCCTACCATATCTTATTTTTGTCTCTCAAGAATATCTTCTTCACGCCATCTATAAAGAGATTGCTAAAACATCTTAATCAGAGCTTCACAGTTCACAGTGTATAACGCACACCCTCGTATTGATGTTTAAATTAATTTAAGTATTGCTGAGTAAAATGTAAACATTAAAAATGGATGAAATAATAATATTTGAGTGTGGAATATGAACTTGCATCTTTTCCTTTATCATAAACAACTTTTTTTAAGTTCCTCGCTTTGATTTTATAGTTAGTAGGGATGCATAATGGGTATATTTTTTTATATTAAAAATAAATTAAATCGCAATAGCCTACTTCACGTAAAGCATTGAGGCGTTAATAATAAATATAACAGTGATAAAAATAAATAGTCTGATATGCTATGTTTAGCGCTATCCCTCATTAGATCAATAAGTAGGAATCAGATAAACGTTGATGAAATCACCAGTGTGGAGAAATAAATGTTTTGATGCCGTCATATATCTATACTAATAATATTATTATAAAGCTGAAGAGTTTGTTTGTTTGTTTGAACGCGCTTATCTCAGGAACTACTGGTCCGATTAGAAAATTCTTTCGGTGTTAGATAGCCCATTTATCGAGGAAAGCTAGGTATATGCCATTACGCTATGACCAGCAGGAGCGGAGCTACGCGGGTGAAACCGCGAAGCGCAGCTAGTTTATTATAAACCCATGAAACATGAAAATAGGTCGCGATATAATCATTCCAATACTACTTATAGCAAATATGTAACTGTGCCAAGGCCAAATAAATTTTAATGTTTTAGATGTTTTATCAATGTGTACGACCACGAAACTTTTCATTAAGGTTGGGTCGCCTAAGATCGGATGTGACATAAGATCGGAT
>CAJQZN010038055.1:0-11953 GCA_907164685.1 Colias eurytheme | reverse complement strand
ATAAAATTAGGCTGTCGCAAAAGAAGGGTCAAAAAAATACTGTGGAGGGTTATGAATGAATTGTTTTTGTTTATTTTCTTTTGCATATGTTTACTCTAGCTTGCTACCGTTAGGATACATTAGGAGACGAATAAAGAAAACGCGTAATTATGAACAAGAAAGAGCTTTAATTAGCAGCGAGTGATAACAAACATTGAATGAAAACAATGGCAACACGAACAATTAGTATATAAATAAAGAAGCGATATAAGACTATTTGTAACGAATTTCGAACTCGTAATTTGTTTGTTTTGTTTCTTGTAATTCTGGTTCTATTCATCTAACCAATTATATAGATATGGCGATTGAAATTCGATCAAGGGAACACCTCACCCGATGCTTATGTTCCTACACAAACTTCAAACACGGATAACAAACTTTCGAAATTGTATATGGCATTCTGTAAGGTTAAATCGATTACAGGAAAGATAAATCTCATGCTTAATTTTGGTAAATTGAAACTAGCCAGTAGATCCATAAAACAAAAATAGAAGACCTTATTGAAACTTTGAACGAGGTCGATAAAAATTTATAGTAGCCGTATAAACATTTATGTAAAAATAAAACACGAACGCTGAAATAGACATTGAACACATTGGTTGAATATTATAAGACATTTATAGAATTTTAGTTGAAACTCTAGGTTAGTACAACTACACCACAAAAGTTATTGTTTTACTGGACCACTAACAAACTTAATTAAGAACACGTCCTTTTACCGCAAATAGACTGTTATGCTATTATCTGCTTTTCTTGGTAAACGTGCACAGTCTGTGCAATCACGCTACAGTGAGATATAATCCAATTGCAATAGTTATGGAATAAACGATTAACGACGGAGTGGTGAGCAGATGTTTTCATGTGCCCCTTACCACACTACGCATTTACCGATTAAGAACATAAAGTGTCTTTACTTTTTAGTTTTAACTTTTAACTGTTACTGGCGACGCGGACGTCGCGTCAGCACAATAGTGAGATATAATCGCGAGTCACAGCACAGTCTATTTGTTTGTCATTTGGCATAGGAGTAGACTATTAACATAATTGCCATCTAAACTTTCGTCCAACTTTCACCGTTTTCACAAATCTTGGAAACTTAAGAATTTTTACAAACTCGTATCCCTAAAAATTCATTATCAACGTAGACCATTTAAAACAAAATCAAACCAATACATAAACATGTTAACAGTTTCATTGTGAAATTCTCATTGAATACCATCGAGATATATGTACTACTAGAGGGGTTATTCCAAACAAAAACATTGCGCGCGGCCGATGTGGTGGGGTACGTGTGGAACGAGCGAGGCGTGGCTTCAAGTTCAAAGATTAAGCAATGCGTGCAGATGCGACACATTGTGCAATCTGTTTACTCGGTACTATCTGGTGGTACTGATACTAGGGAATTAATAAAACGAGGATTTTATATTAAACTATGTATTTTAATTTCCTTTAAATAATATCAATTTATTAAGCTTTTGTCGTTTTGTGTAGTAATCAATAGTTTTATCAGTTTTTGCTTCATGATGTAATCGAATTTTGGAGTATTGGTTTATAATAGCCCTAATTAAATGGATACGATGATTCAATGTTGATGGCGTTTACGTATAAGAAACTCACATTTTGAAAAATCTCACGTGAGATTCGAGGATGGGGGAGGGGTTGAATAAATTCTCACGACATCTCACCAGGGGGGGAGGGAGGTGCAGAAAATTTAAAAAAACACCTCATGTAATTTATGGACGCCCCCTTACTCGATCACAATTTTTGTAACTTTACTATAAACGGAACTACATTTAAAATTAATATACTTTATTTATTGAGTTATAAGGTTGCTGCCATTCTGTTTATTTACATTCTCAAAAACATCAATCGCCGCAGAGGTGGCTTGCGACAAAGGCGGCTTGTGTCAAAGGCCTCGGCGATATCATTTAAGAACATAATATGTATTATGTACTTTAGGCAAACTTGTTATAAGATCTATTTTACTTTCTTATTAGTCCATTTGACAAGGATATTGGGTAAGATACCTATTGGAATAATTTTATTATTATGTATGTACTTATTAAATCCGCGAATAAAAAAAATTTTAGTCGTGAAGATAGAAATTGGGTCGCATTTTTGTAATCCGCGAATAGTGAAAACACGAATACTTAAAGGAAGCGCGATTAAGGAACTTTTACTGTATTAGTTTCTGTGAATGTTGTGTTTATTTGTAATTGTTGTGCATAATAATTTATAAATCCTATTGGATTTTTATTCCTAATAAATAAAAATAAGTAAATAAATAAATATTACTTAATATAACCTACCGTTTTACTTTGCGTAGTCGGGTAAAAGTATAAATATTTAGGTACTACACCACGGTAATCTTTCCTAGTAGATATTGTATATACATAGTTAAAAAAATCCAGTTACATTTTTTTAACAGACTCATCGATAGTGTCACGTCTGTGCTGTTAGTCTATGAAAAATGGCGCGAAACGCAGAACGCGTGGTGATTTTTCGCAAAATGATAACAATATTAGTAAAATGCATGACTTACTCATACTTACTGGTGAAAAGTCACTCCTCGGGCTTTGTTTGTATTATGGGAACTGTTAAAACAATATATAAGCAAACACGAAGGCATTTTGAACAGAGCAATAACACGTGTTGACGCGGCAAGCGGGGGGCACAGTCCGACACAGACTAAAGAGACTTGTGATTCTTACCTCTAGCTCGTGTTAAAGAGAGTGTAGTAGCGATCGCCTCTCTAGTACGTAGTACATTCTATCTCGATGTTGAATACGCATACTTTCAATGCAGTTCGTGTTAATGTCCACGATGTTAGATGTAACATGATTGTCATTATGTACTCCCAGTAAATTATGCGCGGTAATAAGCAAACCTGTTACCATTTCAAATCGCACAGCCATAGTTCGCAGCCATTTTATCATCGGTACATGTTTAGGGTTACGTGTATCGAAAACAATAAGTGTCGATAGCTCTCACCGCTTTCTGCGTTGGGCCATTGTTTTTGTGGTTTCACCGTATACGAGTTGGAATATTAAATCCCTGTATTTATTTCCAAACCATTCTCGTCATATTGTAACGCGTATCTGCTCTGTTGTGTAAAACTTTCATTTTAAAACTTGAAACACAATACATTATTATTTGTGCGTTATATTACGAAATGATTCACTGTTTAAAAAGTATATTTTATGATGCTCGGAAAAAACAAATAACTATTTTCAGTTCCATGTCTATTATTAACGTTGACTATCCCGACCTAAGCTATTACATGACGGGATAATTAATTTCTCTCGTGTGTTAACACAAAGCGTCACGACATCTGTTAAAACAGATGTTTACAATTTTCAGCCTGATTTCATCGTTCCCTCGAACAATTAGCTATTTGTATCAACGAGTAGCGGCCGTCACAAATGATAATATTCTGATACGTGACTGCAGCTGAGTTGGCAAACAAAGCCGGTTCAACGACCCATAGCCGCGCCCACCGCTGCGTATGCGCCGAGCGCCTACCTACGTTACGCGTTCACTCGACTGCAGGGCCATAGTCATAGATTCTAATTTCAAGCAAACACACACTTTAATAGACTTCGTCTCAATGTTAGACGTGTACCCTTTAAATAATAAACATCGTCATTAAGTTCTCTATTTTAACATGTTTATGAGTGTTTCAATCAAATTAGATACAAGTTTAGTTTATTATTATTTGTAAATAATATGAGAAAGTATCAAAGAAATCAAAAAGCAGATCATATCTTGTACTGAGCGACGTACGTACTCTTCAAGATTTCTACATACAAAAGTATTGAATTACTTACTTTTATTTTATACGTATAAATCCAAAAACCTCTACAAGAATTAACGACATGCATCACCTACTAGCTGTCTTTGTTTCAAAAGAAGATACGGGCTTGAATAACAATGAACGCATATGCTTTATTTCGTGTAGAAGGTACAAGATAACAAAAGATATAAACTTATAATTATTCAAAAGCAATGCAAACTGTGAAGCTATTACTGCTTTGTAGAAAACAATGTTATTCATATATATTATGTATTAACAATTACAAAAATGTGCTTTCATGAACGTTGGTTTAAATGGGAAATGGTTTGATAACAATGAAACAATAGTTTTCTTACAATATTACTTTAAATATTATTCATAGAAAAAAATTGAAACATTGATTAAATCGTTAATCAATTACTAGTTCACTTTAACACAACACAAGTCTTGTAATAGAACATTAAGGCCGTTGCGTGACTTTTAATAATTTAGTCCCATTTACCATTAATTTTATGCGATAAGCGAATAATTATACCAATATTGTATCGATAGTATTTATGCCTCGTGTTGTATTTACTAACAATGCTGTTTACTTGCTTTGACTCAAAGGACACATTCCTTTACCGTTTTGAACTTATTAAATAAACAAATATGAATAACACTTTTGATTGTATGATGTAATCGTAACTCATAAGGGGCGCGACCTAATCAAATCTTTTTAAATTAGTTTTTTGCTTTGGCACAGGTTATTTATACTTATCACTATTCCTGTTTATGTCTTAGGACTTTTTATATCGATTTAATAACCAAACTTTGTATGTATATTAGTTCTCGAACTTCGAACATCAACTAAAACTTGTATGTTTTGTCCTTAACTACAAAATTATTGCAATAATATCCGCAGTTAGCATAAAGTTTCGTGCTTCAAACTTTGGTATGAGCACATGTTGTCAAAACAGACTCGAAATTTAATCGCTAATTACAACTGACCTCGCTACGGGCCTCCCTGGTCATCGATAACACATGACGTAACCGTCAAACAACTATGGTCTCTAGACGAATAAAAAACAGGCGAAATTAGCATAAAACCATTGGTCGCTGTAATTCATACAAAACAGGATACATATAATAGCAAACGCGCAATAAAATCGCGATTGTCACAATCAGGCCGTAGGCACGCCCACTTACAGTCACCCATTTCAATGTGCTTCCTGTTTACAAGTATATCTACTTAGTTAATATACCAATAGATCTATTTGTGGACTGAATTAATTAGCCGACAATTGTTATTGTTCCTATACGATTCAATTTACTTTCTTTAGTATACATAACGCAAATACAATTAAGGTGATGAGCATTAAGCATCGTAGCTTTTTGCTTCCTGTCTAAAAATAATACGTTTGTACTTTCAGAGTAGGTACATGTATCTATTAATGTTTCTTGAAATCTTTTACTATTCGTATTAATCCGCAATATTCATGTTTAGGGTATAAAACTATTAGCTTCCGTCCTATTCTCAGACATGATATAACCATATCAATCTAATACTTCTTAGTGGAATCAGGAAATTCGTGTTAACTATGCGTCAGGCTAGAACAAAATCTAAAAACGTCACTCTGCGTGATACAGAAACCCAGTTCTTATCTCGTTAAGAACACCACCCACGTATCACCTTGGGAATATTTAACGATTTTACTCGCGAAATCTTCGGTCAATGTATTATCGTAGAGTCGGACAGTGAATAATGAAAATAGATCACAATGAATTTTGAAACATTAAATATATGGTACAAATCATAATAAAAATATCTAAAATTACACACATGAGCTATTTCGGATATTTTAAAAGGTGAGCAAAATGGTGGTATTTGGCACAATTTGTTTTACATCAAATATTTGCAATTGTGATATAAAAGATAAAGTACTTAATCACCTGGAGACTTATCTCGCCGAATGAGGTCAATATTCAAGATTATTGGTGTCAAACGCATGAGATAGTTTGCCAAAAATTCTTTAAATTTCTATAGATGCGGGTATCAATAATACGTGCTAAATTATTTCATTTACGCTTTGTATTTCTTGGGGCTTTATGAATGTTATATCGTCTAGAAATTGGAATATTGTAAATGATTATGTTATACTGATAATAAGATCAACATATCACAATTTCCGATAGTCATTAATCTCTCGTACAAACCCCACAATCAAGACATTGAAGTAATTTATCGGTGACATAAAATATAGGTTTAATGGGGAAGAGAATGATTACTTTCACATCAAATGCCAAGAACATACAGAGGTCAAGTATTTTGCAACTCTTAACTATCACAATATTATGGTTGCATGACTCTAATAATAAATAATAATAGTACTAAATAATATGTTATGGTACAAATAATAGTAATTTATGTTTCTTTTAGATTATTAGTTCGCTAATTTAGCAAGAATTATTTCCATTGGTTTGGTTTCCGTTCGCATGTGCGAATTAGTCTAAGATTCACTATTGACCAGGTAAAGTATTACATTATACTATTTTGTCTGGTCAAGAGTGAAAACTCAGCTTAAGGTCTACCTAAAACACATAATGCCTCACATGTCCACCGCGTGATACCTAGTTATGTACGAGTTACGACTGTAAGCTCACCACGTGGCGTTTGATTACGTAAAAACTACACCAATAATTACAAAACATGTCTGTCTAAATAAAACCTAAATATATCGAGACTGAACTACTCTAAATTTTACCCAAATATTTTTTGAATTGTACATCAACTTTGTAATGAGAAAATTTTCCCAATTTAGTGCAATCAAATTACTTATTTATTTGAATGGAGTATCTATAGTAGATACTTTTACTTGCAAAATAATTTTTATAAATTATTAATTTGCTTACGACAAGGTATTTCGCCCTGGCAACGGCGTACTGATTTCTACTTTCTAATCTCACTTTAATGCATTGAACTGTAGCTATTGCACAGTACCAACCTTACATTTTTCTTTAGTTTCAATTTTATTGACACAATAAAAATCCGATTAAAGATATAATTGTTCTTATACCACAAAACAATTTAAACACAGTCTAACTTTAAACCAGGGATCTGTAATAACTCCCCGGAATCACAGACACAATAGAAAATCTATTGTGTCGTGCTCGTGGACCGATCGGGCCGTTCGGGGCCCAGCTCATAAAGTTAAACCCTGTCTTAAGTTTTTTGTGGTAAGACGGTATATCTATATTTTAAACCTAAAAATAAAATGCTACAGACTTCAAGAGAGTCCTTTCAAATAAGATATTTTCTCCTTAAACAATGAAGTTATGGTAAAATTCAAAATATAGGTGTAAAGAAAGAACAACGAATTTATGTGTGCCCGGGCTAAGGTACAGATATAGGTAGTCTATGCTTTGTAGTTTGTGCTTTTCTGTTATGTAACCTGTTCAAGAATACATGTGCCGTTTAACAAGAACGATTTGAGTTGACAGTTGACACTAATATTTGCGTTTACGCAGATCATATTGTACAGCAGTAACTCTGTGGGTAGTTAACGACAAACGTTGTCAAACATTTTGCCAACTAGGTCTGGCACCAAATAACAAACAGATGTTAAAAGTTTAACGTCCTTTCTCGCTTTTGGGGCACCCTTAAACTATTTTTTCACTCCAGTAGCGTATCTGTTAATACTGTTCACTACGAAGATATAATATGTTTTTGTTTGAACAACTACATAGTACCTACATAGAGTAATTCAATAAAGAAAAACGTAGTTTGTAATAACTAATAAGTATAACCTGCATTGCCTATATTTAGATGTACATATACCTGTATCGTTGAAGCAACTGCTTACAGTTGGTATGCAAATACTACTTCGCACGAGAATCGATTTACAAAGGGGTAGAAACTAGCGAGGGGGTGGGCTTATTACTATAGCCAGCTGTAGATTTCGTAACGGTCAAGGTTGCTCATTAATTTAATTGTAGTTTCAGTTTATTTCACATGTGAATTGCATCCAAAGTAAACTAACAAGTAACTTGTAATTTTTAATAATATTTGGATGTTTATGCTATTTTATAAACACGATCTTCGCAGTTAAAGTTAACAGTATCAGAATTTTAAACAATATCCAATAATTCAGACTTTTGCAAAACCTCGTTCAAAAGATAAAAATAAACCACGTTATCTTTTATATTCCCGTAGGTACCTACATTATCACAGACTTGATAAACGGCTCATTTGTGTTCAAACGCTTAGCTTTGCATTGTAAATAGGCGCTTTTATAGACAGTATGTAGCAGTCTGTAAGTATGTGCCACGTATGTACTTATAAGTTATAGCTATGTTTACACAAGCTTAGTGCGCAGTTTGGTGTTAGGTGACCTTGACAATGAACGGGGCGTCGCGCTCCAGCGGCCATGTTGGAATTTAATGGTGAGAATAATGAAATTGCATAAAATTAACCGACTCGACATTGTAAATCAACGTTCCATTGCTAGAAAACACGTTAAAACTACGCGTTTTTATCGAAACCTGATAAAACAGAAACATTAATTTATGAACTTATTTAAAACAGCAGCGTAATAAAAATTAAAAACTTCTACGTAGGTATATATTAATTTAATAACACATGATAAATGAAATTTGAGTATTGTGGTAAACTCATTTAGCAATATTTACATTTTGTATTTACAAACACATGCACAGACGTTTCAAAATATCATATCGTTACGAAATCGGTCAACGTCCGCAGTCCGCACTAACGTGAACTTTGTTATTTTAAATTGTATCAAATTCAGTTGTATTCAACAAGATATCCGTTCATCATGATACCAATCATTGTATACCTACTTAAATTGATAATTTGCAGTAGGAACTACTACATATAGGTATATCTCTTAAATTGATATAGGTAGGTAGGTACCTACCTATATCAATTTAGAGAACACAAATCTCTACAAATCTAACAATTTGTTTACCGAATATGTACCTGTGAAGTGTGAACCTACAAAACAAAAATTTTGGTAGGTAAGTATAGCTAATAGGCGTATTGATCTCATTGAAGATAACTAGCAGAAAATATTATAAATTTGCAACTAAATATGATTGATTTATTTTATTCGTTAGTGCCATTTGCATTAGAGCAACGGATAATAATTATCATGAACATAAAAACAACTTTTTATTACCTACATAAGACGATATTTATTTAGTCTTTATAAGACTCCGGCACGCTTTATGACTCAGTACTCACGACTAGTAGGTAATATAAGCATTCCATAACTGGCCACGAAAGCTCATTTCAAGGATTTCTAAATAGAACTGCAATAAGATTTGCGTCACTGTAACGTTGCATGCAATTTTCAGTGCCTGTGGTCAGGTTTACAACCTTTAACTACACAAGTGATAACTGCGTTAAAAACAACCGACTTCAAACTTGCACTTGCAACATTTACAAATACAGACAAAAATGCTTATAAAATAAAAACTACTGGGCCTATCCGAATAAAATTTTTATGGGACCAATTCGACACCATCCCGCATCGAACAAAAAAAGAATCACGTAAATCAGAAACCTCGGAGTAATCGGTGTACATACATAACAAAAAAAAAAACATACCGGCCGAATTGATAACCTCCTCTTTTTTTTTGAAGTCGGTTAAAAATACATTATTATCCCACGTGTGTACCATATTCAAACCATTTGAATACACGAAATCCCATAAAAATAAGATTGTTACTGGGTATGTTTTAAATACAAAAATTTTGGAATTACTGCAGTCTTACTTATCAATTATCATCAAATACATGCTGATAAGATATAAACCAAATGACTACAAAACAACGCTCTCCAACGCTATTTCAAACACACTTATTACAATAAATACAACAATTCTACGAATAAAGTGTTTATAAATAGGCAATTTAAAAGCACCAATCTAAAAGATGACGCCAGCTACTACGCGTTAGTCAAAGATCGGAAACCGGTCGAAATTATGCAAAGTAAGAGATTGTACAAGTTTATAACTTTTTTTAACATGTATGATTATTTTTCTTATAAGAATATAAGATAAAAAAATCGGTCGACAAAATATGCAGCGGGTAGAATGAAATTACAACAATCGAAAACAAACATAAAAATCAAAGCATAAAGAAAAAATTCATTAAACTTACCGCTATCTACACTTTCTTCTGAGATCTTTTTCACCATTTTGATATTGATATTTTCCTGAATATACAACGACAACAAAATTATCGAGTAGGTGGTACTACTCTTGAAAAGCCGCTTTCAAACTTGTGCGGCCGCCTTCTCGACGAGAAATCGGAACGGCGCTTTGTTGAAGTAAATGGAAAATAAACGCCGAAACTAAAAAGTTGATAAAGCACCACCGTCGAGAAGGATTTACGGAAAACGTGCCGGAAGGTATAAACAAACACTGTTAGAAGGCGGAATTAAAAATTACTGGTGTCGTTAGCGCTCCATCCTACACACGCCCGCCCGTTCGATGTTCTGAAATCCAACTGAAGAATCGCCGGTTCGGTTCGACATCGGCAGATCGCGGCGTACATCGCATTACCCCTTGCCCCACGCTCTTTCCCCCGCGAGTGCGTTGTTGTGGTTCTAGAGCCGCGCATGCGTACTCGCTCACACCGCTGACGTGTTTACATTTTTTGTCGTTAATTTTTTCGTTGTTATGCCATGAAGATGTGTGGCGTGGTATGGCTCAGATTCCCATACATATAAACATTATTATATCATCTACTTTAGGATACTCAATATAAATAGGTATTCATTTTTTGGTATACCTACCTACTAATTATAGAAATCGTAACACGTCATGCATGTATTAAGTAGGTATTAAAACATAATACCTAGGTAGGTAATATTATTATTTTCAGCTATTCACGTTGCATTGCATCATCTTTGTTGGATTATAAATTATTCTTTTTACATGTAGCCAGTAGCATTACAAAATGATATTTTGAAGATTATGGAGTTCAATCGTAAGACACATAGACGGCAAATTTTATCTTATCTAGGTATAAAACTATAAATGATAGGTAAACTCTTATGTCTACGTGCAGTCACATAAACAACTTTTAGCAATGTAGGTACTATTGGTACTAGGTACGGTCTACGTACTAATTAAAGTTCTTACATTACCTACATTTTAATTTGTATAATTTACGTATATGTACTAACTACTATCTCTATGCTTCCTACCTACCTACTTCTTTGAATTTGAAAGAAACGTACCTGCATATATTTTAACTTGTCGGATTCTTACCGACTAAAACCCCACTGTGTTCCGTCGAGCCGCGCAGTTAGCCGGGGCCGCGGGTACTCTTAGAAATCGTCCATACCTAAGTATATAATATATTAGAAATATTAGAATATACATATTAGATTATTAGATAGATTGCTACCTACATACTGTACCTATTATTGAATGATCTTTTGAATAAAATAGTGCATTCTTGAATAGCATGGGTAGGACAGGGTAGGACCTAATTTAATTTTTATGTTATAATAATTATGAATGTAACTAAGTTAAATTTATGTATGCTTGTGTAACGATCGTGTACGATCGTCACTTAATCCTTCTCTTTCATTTACTTCTCCTTTTGTGACCTTCATATTTCTGGGCATTTGTTGACAAACAATGTTCGGGAGCAGTAGGTAAATACGGCGCAGTACGCACGTGGTACGCGCAAACCGGTTTGACCGGCAACCGGCGTCGCCATGTTTGTTGTCACGCCACTCTTCCGTCTCGCTCTTTCATTGAGCTGTGCACGAATTCAAGCTCCTTGTTCCACATAGGCTCGGTGACGGTCTCACGTCTCGCTCGCACTTTACTATTTGGTGCTCGGTCGCCTCTTGGGCCTACGTGACCAAATGAAACCCTTTTATAAATGGATAGATAGGTACCTACAAACTTCTCAATTGATATTATGCGAATCAATGCCGACAAACTTCGACAAATGTGTTTACACTACTATAATTAATTATCCAAATCTGTTCAGTCGTTACTAGTTGTACATACTTTCAAATGTATTGTAGAGATTAATTAGAATTATGGATACCTAATTAAAATAAAACCGGCCAAGTGCGAGTCGGGCTCGCGCACAAAG
>CAJQZN010038053.1:0-12242 GCA_907164685.1 Colias eurytheme | reverse complement strand
AATCGGTTCTGAATATGCCCGGTGTAATTGTATTAACTCTGACACCGTGTGAACTTAATTCTAACGCTGTGGCCCTTGAAAAGTGGCTCAGTGCCGCTTTTGACATGCAGTAAGCATTGTAATCCGTACATATAATCTTTTCTGCACCGATAGACGACACAAAAATAATATTTCCTCGACTTCTAATTAGATGAGGAGTCGCAAACATTGTCAAATTGACAGCACCCCGTAGATTCGTGTTCATAACTTCGTCATACGTGTCTAATATACTCCCATCTACTAATGAACCGCATCGTAATATTGCAGCGTTATTAACCAATATATCAATATTGCCAAATTCTTCAATCGTTATATCTATAATTTCTTTGGTCTCTTCTTCATTAGACACGTCGGCCTTGATCGTGAACGCCGGCCAGCCTTCGGCGTCGCATTTCTGCTTGACAGTGTTTAATTTTTCTTCATTTCTCCCCACCATTACGACAGCTGCTCCTTTTCGGGAAAATTGCAGAGCTGTGGCCGCTCCAATACCAGAACTGGCACCAGTCACAATAACAACTTTATTACTAAAACTCATTTTTGTCGCACGAAATCAGCAGCGAGCCGATATAACCACTCCGTACAGCTGTTTCTTGTGAACTGATGACGGATGACCGCTAGTCCGCTATGCATATAATATGATATCTATATACGTAACCGTTCACAAACAACAGGATAAAAATGTACAAAATATACCCGACGGGTTTTACGTATGGTGCAAGTTACGATATCGAATTCGTCATCTTCTAATCTCTTTTTGGGTTTAAGTATTTACCTACTTACTTATTTTGATAAATAATTTAATAATTAAATACCTACCTTTTGATGAAAGTCGTTGGAGTACAAGTCCCATACCACAGTATTACCATTATTTCCTACAGTAAGGAATCGCCTTTGATGTCGCGCGATGCCGCCGCCAGCGTAGGTAATAACGCTGCCACACGAAAATACGCTAGGGTTGCAACAAATGGGAAATAAAACAATTGTGATTATTAATATTATGATGAAATCTTTATTCATATGTTCATTCAAAATAATTGCGATTATTAAATCTGATGTAATTATTTGTTCATAAATATATAATTACAGATATTGCACTGCTAAATATTATTTACGTGGACACTTTATTTTTGGATGTTCTTAATTGTATATTATAACATTTAACTAAGTAATGCATTCGCATTGGGATGTACAATCTGATTAGAAAATAATGAGGACAACATATACATAGCTTTGATTTTAATTCAACAGATACAATTAATACAATCTTTCTGAAATATTGTTTCCTTCTGGGATTTCAATGTAGATTTACATCCGTAAACCGAACAGTTTGTGCGCGCCATAATAGAATATGTAAGTACCTATGTATAATAAAATTATTACACAAAAAATACGACTGCGTCATCCTTTCGCGCTAGGTAAAGCAAACTAAGCGTGTTTGCTTTACGCAGCCCGCGTCGCCCGACCCCCGCCAGTTCCCCTCCGTTTCTCTGCACAAGTACATTCGTCGCACTACTGTAGGAAATAATGGTAATACTGTGGTACCTATCGACATTGGGAAGTTAAAAGTTTGTCTTTTCGCTTGGTCATCATGCAGTTGTCAGTTATACAGTGTGATATTATTTATTGCTCATGCTCTTGGTATTTTGCAATTTTACCGCGTAAATAAGGATATTATTGTAAAATAAGACGATAGGTATGTTAATTGCGACACCTACAATGGCAGGGTTCTAGTAGTTATGTACGTAGTCATTAAATACCTATATCTAGCGTTTCATATGTTATTGAGATTTCTTATCATCCACTTCTATAAATTATCTGTGCTTAAACTTACTCTGCTAATTCCATTAATTTATTCATAATTCCCTTGTTTCTCCAATTGGAATCGGTTGCCGCTAGTTTGACTTCGAATAATTTATTTTCATTCGGGTATCTTTTAGCAAGCTGAGCATTTTGTTCACGAATAAGCAAGATGTTTAGGATCTTCTTAAATTTTGGGTTCGCGCAGTTTGCTATCATTGTATCGTAGTCTATGGGCTGTAAAATAAATTATAAATGTAAGTGTATATTTTATTTACATTTTACATTCGTGTAATAGATACTAGTTAAGTATTTAGAATAGTATTTCGTTAAGCTTATTGGAATATGCATAATTGTAGACCATGGCATTAACCACAATAAGCTCACACAATTGACCACAACAACTTGAGTTGAGTGAGCAATATCGGCTACGAGTAAAAGTCTACTATTCATGTTAATCTTTCAGTTTTTTTTTTATTTATAACAACATATTAGTTATATCTTTCAACTACGAATTAAACTAAAACTAGGTCGGGACAATAATATTTCTTACATAGTCGACAGCACTGATTCCGTTTATAAGAACTCCAATAATTTTTCCATCAGCATCTATGGCCTTAAATGATATTCCCGGTAAAGTGGATCTGCAGTATTCGTCTAAATCAGGGCAATCGTCATCTACCGAAGTGCAGTACTGCAGTTTTTTGTTAATCGGTTCGTCGAGAAAGAAATTGCTGGAAGGATAAAAATTTAACGTTAATTAGGTACCTATAGCGCCCGGCTTAGCGCCCGGCAAACTTCTTGGGGGAAGCTTGCGCATATTTTTGGCCAAGAAGTTTGCCGGGCGCTATCTATTATATATCTATATTATATTATGTGTGGTATCTACTAAGAAAATGGGTATATTGATTGTTCCTGGTGTCATTAACTTTAAATAGATGATGTTAAACATGAAAATTATAGTATGTAAGTATAATTTTACGTGCATTCCGCGAATGAATGGTGCGTGAAAAAATGTAACATCTATGTATTGTCGTTTGTCTGTATTATGAAGCGATTATTATGTGAAACAATTTAGTGAACATCATAAACTCTCCAACCTTTAAACTTGACCTTTAAAATTATTTTGTTTCCAAAAATCAAAATGAAGTATTACTTCTTTTTTTACCTGCCTACCCAGATCCCATGTACGACCACGTATGACTAAACTAAATGGCTAAGGTCATGAAGATTAATACTATATCCATACTAATATTATAAATGTGAAAGTAACTCTGTCTGTCTGTCTGTTACTCAATCACCCCTGAACTACTGAACCAATTTGCATGAAATTTGGTATAGATATATTTTGATACCCGAGAAAGGACATAGGATAGGTTTTATCCCGGAAATCCTACGGGAACGGGTTTTTCTCTGCGCGGGCGAAGCCGCGGGCGGAAAGCTAGTACTTCATGACATGAAATTTTGTAGTAGGTAATAACAACGCTGCTTACAGAATGAAAATACCCATTTCGACACAGGATATTTTAATTAAACGTGATGAAACGTTTTTACAGTTGTACATAAACATTAGCTCTAATAACGAGTAGTTTTATAAAATACTATCATTTATTATCTAGTTTCGTTAAACCTCTGCTATCACGATCAAACAATAGATCTAATGGGATTATTATATTTAGTCGGGTATGTGTGAAACCTACTTTAATAAAAAATAGTTCATAATTTTACGTCATTCTAGACACAAAAACACTATTTAAAATTGTCTTTATTTGCAGAATAAAATAATTTTTGGGTAGCGCGTCGATGGAATCCCGCTCTAGAGTTTAGGCGCTATGGTACCTATAGGTATGGCGCCAAAAAGTTTTACGAAGAAAATACTTGACTAATCCAAAGTAAATGTTTTAAAAATTGTTAATGATACAGTTGTTCTGAATAAGATTACAAATATTTAAAAATTAATTCGCTATTTTTATAATGAAACTAGCGGTCCGCCCCGGCTTCGCCCGTGGTACATATGAAAAATAGATGTTGGCCGATTCTCAGACTTACCCGATATGCACAGAAAATTTCATGAGAATCGGTCCACCCGTTTCGGAGGAGTATGCAGACTAACACTGTGACACGAGAATTTTATATACATATAAGATTATGTTAGTGCTTTAGCAAACAAAAGAGGTTACTTACCGTCTCAATAACTTCATTACTTCCTCCGTATCGTCTGCCACTATCCGTTCAATAGTATAAGTGGACATTTTTTCTTTCTAAATTCTTTAGAGAGTTTTACTGTATTTTGACTGTAACAAAACATAATATTGTACTAGCATCGAAAATAGTTTCCAAGGTTAAAACTACGATATACCTACATAATACAGACGAGAGAGTCTTACATGTGAATACTAATGTTTTCATAACTCATAACAAAACTAAGTAAGTATGTTAGCCGTCAATATTAGCGATAGCATTGTCAATAGCGGACAATTGTCATTGTCGTAGCGGTCTCCGTTCCACTGGGCTCAGAAGGGAGAGGACGAGTGCGTGCAATTGTATATGCGCATATACTCTTGCACCTTAATATATCTTTTGCGCAATGGACTGCTATTCTCAACGGACTTCGAGATGTTCTCTGGCGTTGGATTTGCTATAAAAACCCATATTGCAAAAAGACTTGAGGAGTATCCAGTGTACATATCAGATCGCATCATATCTTTACGTTTACATTTGAATAATAACAACTTTCTAAACATAATATGTGTATATGCGCCTACATTGGATAAAGACGAAGAAACTAAAGGAAAGTTTTATGATGAACTTGCTCAGACACTTGCCAAGATTCGTCTAAGAGAAAAAGTTTTGCTTATGGGCGACTTTAATGCTCGGGTTGGCTGTGATCATGAGGCGTGGCCCAAAGTTTTAGGGAAACATGGCATTGGCAACATGAACAGCAACGGTCAATTGCTGCTGAGTTTATGTACACAGTTTAACCTGGCCATTACGAATACGCACTTCCAGCTCCCAAACAAATATAAAACAACTTGGATGCACCCTAGATCACGTCACTGGCATCTGATAGATTATACAATTGTACGGCAAGTTGACATGTCCCAGGTCCTTATAACTCGCGTAATGCGTGGTGCTAATTGTTGGTCAGATCACCGACTAATAATAACAAAGTTAAGGCTTCGCATGCGATACCCCCGCCGATCCGGCAGAGTAAAACCCAAAGGTATAAATGTGGACAAGCTTTGGGATCCTGATGTTCGTCAACAGTACGTAAACATGTTAAAGGATGATACCCAGTCAGAGAATGATGGTGATCTTTTATCTAGTTGGTCCAAATTCTCATCGCGCCTTATTACAACGGCCGAACGGGCGTTAGGTCTCATTAAACGAAGGAATGAGGACTGGTTTGACGAAAATGATGCCATATTGTCTGAAGCTTTTTGTCACCATCGCACTCTTCTAAGACAGTTTGACCATAATAGGCATCGGAATAACCATTTACTGGAAAAAATTAAAAAGAGTGGCTCTGACCTCCGGAAACTGACAAGAGACATCAAAGACAACTGGTGGTGTCGTAAAGCGGAATACTTGCAGTGGCTTTCCAGCACCCATCAGCTAGGGGAATTTTACGCTGAACTAAAGAAATTAATAGGAAGAACACCTCGAAGCAGCGTGCCCCTCAGGTCTCAAGATGGCACTCAGCTCCTTGTTGCTAAAGAAGAAATTCTAAGGCGTTGGGCACAATACTTTAATGAATTGCTCAATACTGATCGAGCACTAAACCTCCAATACATAAAATCTCTTCCTTCTTTGCCACAAGTTCATAAGCTAGATGAACCACCGACGCTACAGGAGGTAACTCGAGCTATCAGTGGTCAAAGCAATAAGAAGGCGGTTGGCGTGGACAATATACCTGGCGAATTGATTAAATACGGTGGCGAGGAGACACATACTGCGATGTGGAAACTTTTTGTACGGATGTGGGATGAAGAACTCCTCCCGCCTGACTTTAAAGTCTCTCGTATATGCACTCTGTACAAAAACAAAGGTAGTCGTTCTGACTGCAACTCCTACCGTGGCGTGTCGCTCCTCTCGGTACCTGGTAAAATCTTTGCTAGAGTTTTGCTCAATCGTCTTCTTAAGTTGTCTGAAGAGTTTCTCCCGGAGACCCAGCTGGGTTTTCGTCCTGGCAGAGGAACCTGCGAAGCTATTTTTTCTGTACGACAGCTCCAGGAAAAAAGTCGCGAACAAAGACGACCATTGTTTCTTTCCTTTGTTGACTTGGAAAAAGCTTTTGACAGTGTTCCTCGCGAGGCATTATGGACGGTACTGAGCAAGGTCGGTTGTCCGGAGAAGTTTGTACGGATAATAAGGCTTCTTCATGATAATATGAGTTGTTGCGTCGCTGTTAGTGGAGAGCAATCCGATTCCTTTTCTGTCACCTGCGGTGTCAAACAGGGCTGTGTTCTTGCACCAACCCTGTTTGCGATCTACTTCGCGGAGGTAATTAAGGATTGCATAGATTCGGTCCCTGTAGGAGTATGGGTAAGGTTCCGAATGGATGGGAATCTTTTTAACTTGGACAGACTGCGTGCTCGCACTAAAGTCTCCCATACCATAGTAACTGAAATTATGTATGCGGACGACTTGTGCTTTATTACAGACTCCCCTGATTCTCTTCAAGGGCTTATGACTGGTCTTGGTGAGTCATGCAACAAGTTCGGTCTTAAGATTAATGTCCGAAAGACCGAAGTTATGTCAACAGGTTCAATAAACCAACCATTGACGATCTATCTTGACCAAGACGTACTAAAGCCAGTAGAGAAGTTTAAATATCTAGGCAGTCACATATCTTCTACTTGTGACCTTGAGGGCGAAATAAATGCTCGGATTAGCGCCGCGTCGGCTGCTTTTGGCAAACTAAGACGAAAGGTTTTTTGCTCTCACGACCTGAAAATGGCAACAAAGGTCTCGGTCTACAAGGCTATAGTCCTACCCAACCTATTATACGCATCGGAGACTTGGTGTCTCTATCGTAAACAAATTCGCATGCTTGATCGCTTTCACTTGCAATGCCTGCGGAATATATTAGGCATCAAGTGGACTGATAGGATCAGAAATACGGAAATACTTCGTCGCACTAACACCTTTGGCATAGAAGCATTCCTGATGCAACGGCAGCTGCGATGGTGTGGCCATGTTTTCCGGATGCCTGACGAAAGAGTAGCCAAGCGCATATTCTACTGTGAGCTACGAGAAGGCAAGCGAAAACATGGTGGACAACTCCTTCGATACAAGGATGTTCTAAAGCGGAACATGAAAAAATGTGGGATCGATTCCTCCAGATGGGAGGCATTGGCTAGTGATCGATCTAAATGGAGACACCTTCTTAAGCAAAACATCAACGCTTTTGAGGAGATACGTTGCAGAGAGCTAGACGCCAAACGCGATGAGCTCAAAGCCCGACCACCTGCGGCAATCAATTATAATTATTGCGGTGGTGTTTTGACGTGCCCCAAATGTGACCGCACATTCTTAGCCAAAATTGGCTACATCAGTCATTTACGTGCGCATGAAAGGGCTGACCCGCCGTGTTGACAATAATTAGCAGTCGCCGTAGCCGAAATCGGCAAGGAGTGATTATTAGCATTGTCAATATGTACTATGTTAGTTTTTGTCTTATTATTGCGAAGTTCAAACAAAAAATTATGGATAGTGATGCGCTATCAGAAAAAAGAGCATCACTAGCATTTTATTGCGAAGTTAATAAAATGTGTAAACGCAAAACAATTCTGAATTGGATTGTGAGTATATTAATAATTTTCAAAAATATCCATGTGATGGACTTTTAAGAACTTGTTTTATTGACGGTTCAAAAACTTTTATCGTGTAATGTTTAAGTATGTATGTGTCAACAAAATGTGTACACAAAATCCATACTTAACATTAATGTAAAGTGCATCAGAAAAAGAATAGATAAAGAGTAGAGATATTATAATTTATTGTAACTCTTTGACCCGTGAAAATATTATACGCTAAACAATTTTCCCTCTAATGTTTTGTTGAAGCAAGTTATGAACTTATAAAAAAAAAATGATGCTCACTTTATCGCTCTATATGTTTAAGATAAAAAAGTGTACTCACTGTTATCGTTCATGTACTTAACAAATATATATATATATATATATACACGTATATAGAATAGTCGAACTGATTTCAAAGATGAAAATGCATTCACTTTTTATTTGTATTTATTCGCGCGTTATTTTGGCAGCAACCGGTAGCCGTGAATGTTCGACTGGACTGACTGGTAATGCGTAAACATACTGTGATAGCGTCGAGAATTTATGTTGAGTGTCATGGCTTTATCGGAAATCACGTTGGCTATGCTTTGATTGTGATGATAGTGCGTTGTGTGTGGAGTCTGGTTGTATTTGGGGGTTAATAAAGGTCGATCGTAGTATTAGTTATTGATGGGGTGCTTTCTAATGAACGCATTTTTTCCCCCATAGACCACTATCTATTAGGCTTCAACTAGGAACCAAATTTTGTACCGTTAAAACAATTAAGAATTTGATTTCTTTGACTCTATGCCTTGCTTCACATTTATGCTGAAATCCTTTTTAAACGGGGTAGAGCTATGGAGTAGAGTGATAAGTAGCTCGTAGAAAAAAAAAATTAACAAGTTGAAATCAAGAATGACCATGTATTATCTAAAATCTTAATGATTATTATTTGGATTGAGATTAAATCAATTATCTACTTTTTCAAGAGTATTAAAAATATTGCCATCCGATGCTTATTATCTATTATTATTAATCTCTAATAATATAATTCTTATTAATCTGCCGATGTGCCAATAATAATGTTACAGAATTATACCACTCATAGCTTTGAACTCGTAAATTATTATTGGCTGGTATTAAACAGGAAGGGCCGTTAATATCATATTCTAAATTAACGATGTAATATTGCTGTGTCACTATTCCACATCGGTTCGTAGTTCGAAGAATTCCCGGCTGTTATGATCTGAAAATATGTTTTTTAAACATTACAACTTTATATTGTAATTTGCCTGTAGCGCGAGGCGTTTAATTGCACTGTAATGTCCATTTCACTAGATTTGTAAATACATATTGTACTACTACTGTTAATTATTCGTAGACTGAATATGTATTTCAATTTAAACAAAGTACCTATTTAAAGAGACAAATAGTGTACTGGCGTGTCCCCTTGTGAGGTATGGTATGAGGCAGATGCAGTTGATTAATTTCACTGATCGATTTTCTTTACAGACAAGTAGGTGTACCTTCTGCCTCCTATGTGCTGCCCAAGAGAGGAACTTTTTTGTTAGTCCCTACCAGTTGAACCTGTCAAGTCAGTTCTACGCTCATGCACCAGTGAATAATAGTTATCAGTACTATGACTATGAGCAAAGTCGTATTAAAATAAAATAAAAAATAGTCAAATTGTTATCTCTGTATTCTTCGAATTATATGAAGAGGAAGATGATGCTAAAAAAGAATTATTATAATAGGGAGTGTCAATGATAAAACAAAACATTATCTATTTTTTTTATTATGATTGATTGAATTATAGATTTATAAAACTTTTTGATTTATAGATTCGCTTCTTCGTTCGATCAATTAGAACCACATTAGAACTTATTACTATGGAATATTGAAACCAAGAAACATCTACAACCATATTGGCTTAGTACAAAATATATAAGAAGAAACTAAATATTTACCAGCTGATGTATTATACATAATAGAAACCTTCCTCTTAAACCTTTCTATCTATTAAAGTTTAAAGTTCTAATTAGTTATATTTATTACTTACATAGGGACAGACAGACAGTGAAAAGGACTATGTTTTATCCCATGTAGTGAGAATCAGGAATCATCAAAAATATATTTCGATTTTCGAACCAAAGTCAAATCACGAACCTATAAATTGCTCTGGTTTTATTTACAGGAGCAAAATTATAATAAGAACTGCGACTTGTGATTTTCATATTTTCTGAATTACAAATCCTTAAACTTTCTTTAAAGTACATTTAATATTTTTAGACCCAACATTCTAACAAAAAGTGTTAAATTAATATCAGAATACGCAAACATTCTCTTTTTGTAAAAATCAATTCGGTAGTTACGTTGGAATGATACACACATATTACACAGTACAAGTACAGACAGATCGAAAAAAATATAAATTTACTAACTAATGCCTGATCAAAGTTCAGAATCGAATATTGATCATAGAGCTCTAGCTGTGATATGTATTATCAATTATTTTATGTACAACCAGCTGGCAGCTGCGTCCCGCGGTTTCACCCGCGTAAATGAGTTTTTCCTTTAGAAAAAAATAGCCTAAGTTACTCCTTATAACGTCAGCTATCTGACAGAGAAAGTCCCGTTCAAATCGATCCAGCCGTTCCAGATATTAGCCGTAACAACCGCACAGATAAAAATTGGTTAAAATTACTATTTTGGTATAATATGTACCTACATCCACACGCATTTTGAAAAACACCGGTTATTTTAATACTAAAAACAGACACTCCAATTGTATTATTGGCAAAGATATCGTGAGCATTTCATTAAAAAAAATCCATTTTATATTGCACACACAAGCTGCATTTTATTTATTTGTTCAGATAAACAGATAATATTGAAGACTCTCCAGATATTATGATAACCTATCCTTAGATACTTATATCATAATATCAGAAAGATTATCATATTATTATCGAATATTCCTTATCTACGTCCAATAATATAATATTATTTGTAAGGGTAGGTGTAAAATAACAACAACTTTCATTTTCACACATTTGATTTATTTATTTAAGTATATTATTAGATCTAGTTACTTAACTGGACATTACAATAATTAAAAGTAGGTTTCTAAATATGTATCTAAATGGCTCTAAAGAAGGCAACGGCAAATTGATTTTCCCTAACGATGTAGATGAGCTTTTCTCAACTGTCGAAGTAGCGACGAGCGTATTATTTTAATTCCACATAAATTATACATGCACCAATATAATTGTTGTATAGTTACATAATCAATACAGATCTAGAATGGAGAATATTGAAAAAGCTAGGGAAATATATGTGCGTTATAACTTTATTCGTCGTGCAGCGTGCTTTTAGGGCTTCACATAACCGGTAGAGACGCTAGATCACACTGTTGCAGAACTTCGTCGTAGTGAATTACAGCAAATTATTTTCTAAGGGTTACGATACAATTTTAGGAACTTTCAGGTCTTGTATCCTTGCTTGTATGATGTATCATTAATAAAAACAATTGAAGATTGAAGTTTTTAACGGACTTTTGCCCAAAAACAACATAGGGTCTCTATTCATAGCGAATTTCTGTACTTTTAAAAGAGTTCCTTTATAAAAACTTTGTCCATAGTATGTGGGGGATCAGGTACGACGATTGGTTTGCCGTTAAATGTAATATCTGCGTAACGTCTCTCGTAAATGCACTTAAAGCCGAGTTTTTCAGCAGCTTTGGCTGAGTAGAAGCTAGATGTGTCTATCTGGATCAATCTGATGCCATGTTCTCGTGCTATTTTCCTGTAAATTATAAAAGACTCGTTATTGAATAGTTAGGTACCTACTGTATATTCTGTATATTGGCAGCACTCACAGATCACAGAAACTATGGCAGCACTATTACAATATAATTAAAGAAAGTAATTTACATAATTATATAGCCGACCGGGAAAAGGGTATTAAATGCAAATAGAGTGTTATATTTACACCAGTAATAATAAAGAGACTAAATATAATTTCCGGTTACCTACGCAATATTTTTATGCGTGAATCATATATTCGTGGTAATAGTGTCATAGGAAAATGTAATTAATCATCATACATAAGTGGTGGTGGTGGTGGTGGTGGTGTACATCATACACCACCTGTACACCTACCTATGCAAAACGGTCGATCTGTATGATTTTTTTTCAAACAGGTGTTCTATGTCGAGCGCTGGCCAGAGCATATAGCCCTTTTGATAGAGGCGTATCTTTTATTATTTTTTTCAGCTTTATGACTCTCAGATATTTTTTATATATGTACTAATATTATAAAGAGGAGAGGTTTGAAATTATGTATGTATGTATGTATGAATGGTTTTCACGCATAAACCTCTCAACCGATTTTGATGAAATTTGGCACAGACAATCTTTAGACCCTGAGAAAGAACATAGGCTACCTTTTATTGCGAAATATGTACCACGGGCGAAGCCGGGGCGGACCGCTAGTAGAAAATAAACAACTATAATAGACAGAATGCGAGATTCTAGCCACTCGCATTTTAAAGGTATAGAGATTTGTTCCATTATTCAATTAAATATATTACAATAAAATCCTTACTGAGCTTCCTCCATCATT
>CAJQZN010038051.1:0-10134 GCA_907164685.1 Colias eurytheme | reverse complement strand
TTTGAAACCGCTCGCAATCCGCTAGTGTGATATGTCACTTAGATGTCGGTTCGTTTCGAAATACATAATGACGTCATATCTAACTGGCAATTAGGTTAGTGTTACATCATTGATGTGACTTGTCTAATTAAATAGAATTAACGTATGATGCCACTGAACCTAATTAAAGCTAGGTATGTACCTTCCACGCGCCTAGTGACGAGTCAACTTAATTTTTACGTAACGCATTATTCGACAAACGTACGCTCAATTTAACGTGTTCAGAATTTGCCTAATTCGGTTTTTCGTAAATTAGTTCCGTGGGGTTTTGTTTTGTATCCAGCGGGCGCGGGGAGGCGTGGGCGGGAGGACGACGCAATAATTTTTGTCCTCAGTCCCACCCGGGGGCATTCCAGCCTTGCTACGACTTACCCGGCCAGAGCTATATATACTGTACATTGTAGAGGTACCTACGAGGCGAACGATATCACGCTGTGTAACTACTGGGAAACATAATGACGTGTGAAGGCTGTTGTAAATTACCGTAATGTGATATGCCGACCGGCTCCGATGTGGTGTTTAAAATAAATTACATTTAACAAGTCGATAGGTTTGGGCGATAGCCTCACTTCGTAATAGAACACCGACGTATAAACTTTAGTGCGAGATCGTGTATGCTTTTTAATTTTCATTGTTGGTATGGGATGTTTTATGATTTATGTTAAATTAAAATAATGGATCTTTGTTCTTCCAATCTGTATATGTATAAACATTGAACCACAATATACAGATTCAACCAGTAGGGAAACTTCATACATTAAACACGTTCGATTTGGCTCATGCACATAAGCAAGCGTGTTTACGAGAATCGTAAGGGTATTATCACAATTGACAGATATAAGAATACCCTGACTTGTCCTTAAATTTTATATTACCGTTTTGTTCATACTTATTTTTTTAACTAAATTAAATAGGTATGTACTGTATGATGCTATGATAACGACTCGTTTCTGTATAGTCTATACTATAGTCACATACTTTCACGTTTTATTTGATTTAATACTTGACAAAATTGCTTGTAACGCGGATACACATTAATAATAAATAATAGAATATACTTTCTCTAAATATATTGGCTATAAATGTGCCCATTTTCAAACACGGAAATAGGTAAGAATATTTTTTTGACTATTATCACTACAAGCTTATCTTCATGATATTATTTAGTTTGTATTTTTGTGTCTACAACTCAAAATAAAATATTTTTCTATGGTTTTTTTATGCATACTGTTGAACATAGAAAAACACCAGTAGGTCTTGTCTTTCTACTAGTAAATTTTACATACCTACTGTATCGTCTAATAAACAATTCTCCACTACTAATTCAATTTACGAAAGCATCAAAAGTCTTTATCCATCGCACGCAGCTCTATCACGCAGGCCGGTCTCCACTGCGGGGGTCTCGAAGGACCTTGCAGCGTATCAATCATATCTATGTATAATTTATAACAGTCACGAAGATATCGTATTTGGTAACCTTTTAAGGGTATGGAATTGGATACCTATAGGTAGGTATACAGTTACGTTCGTAGGTAAATGTATTAGATTGACAAGTTCTGTTCGCCTGCTTATGATGGTTTTGGTAGATTGACGTGCTGCAGGAAAATTGTGGGTGCGTTTATGAAAAATTACATGCGTTACAGGATTTATGAGTTTAAATTTCGTTGCATAAATAGTTTGTAATTTTATGTGTATGCCGTTAATTAACATCTAAACTTAGGCAAAATTACTTAAGAGCCCCTTATACTGAAAGTTTAGGCATTTTAGGCACTGAGACGGCTCGCGCCCGCGTTGCGCAGGAGCCGGCGCGACATGAACTCCGGTGACCTAAGAAGGCGGGCGATTACGACACAGTATAAATAAATCAGTAGTTCGATTTTATTTGCTATCGTAGGAATGTTGTTGATAAATAAATTTACTACATTAAACGAGCAATATTTGCATATTTATATATTTGTTTGTATATATACAGTGTGGAAATTTTCGATGTGCCCTGAATGGAAAGTACTTGAAATACTAGGGATAGCAAATTTTTCAGAAAGGAAACATTGCTTTTTCAAATTTTATTTTATTATTCAAATCGATAGAAACAATATAAAAGATAATTTATTGTTAATTTCTCGTAAAAATATTTGCTCTTAGAAATAAAAATATCATGGAATCGAACATTTTTATTGTAGAATCA
This sequence comes from Colias eurytheme, assembly GCA_907164685.1. Classification (NCBI taxonomy): domain Eukaryota; kingdom Metazoa; phylum Arthropoda; class Insecta; order Lepidoptera; family Pieridae; genus Colias; species Colias eurytheme. Next base: position 7,910 of record CAJQZN010038051.1, on the reverse strand, counting down.
ACATCATCTAAACATAAAGAACGCTTCTGGTTTATTGGTCTATTTTATACATACATTTAAAGTTTAAAATGAAACTCTCGTTCTGGATACATTAATTTATTTTCTTCTGAAAATATTGGTAATAATAATTAAAAGTAAAACAAATAAAAAAGGCAAAATAATAATTGAATATAAGTATGTAATAAGTAAGTTAGTGTATTCAACCAACTTAAAAAAGTGTGACTATTTTACAACAATTTGAATAATAATCAATTAATGATTTGTATTATTGTATACAATATCGAAGCTTTTTAAGAAATGTATAAAATATTTTTTTATGAATTATTAATTATTATCATATATATCATAATATTATGTTACCGGCAATATATTAAACCCTTCTTAGTAAATGTATGTTATTCCGAGAAACGGTCGGAATGAAATAAATTATATTCGTCACATTACCTATGATATCTTTAAATCTGAACTTTTCCTAAGTAGCAAATGTGGGTGGTTTTTGGGGTAGCGATTAACCAATATGAGGTCAAAACTAAAATCCAAGATGGCGCCGACGAAAATTTGAAATGTTTTCGTCATGGGTGTCATTTTCAAAGAGTTGGAGTAGCTATTAATCAATATGAGGTCAAATCTAAAATCCAAAATGGCGCCGACGAAAATTTGACAAAATTTCGTCACGGGTGTCATTTTCATGGTTTTTGGGGTAGCTATTAACCAATATGAGGTCAAAACTAAAATCCAAGATGGTGTCGACGAAAATTTTACATCTTTACGGCATGAGTTTCATTTTCAAGGTTTTTGAGACAGCTATTTACAAATCCCCAATGTTACCGTCGATAATTTGGTATATTTTTCTTACAACCGTTTACATATTTTTCGAGCAGAATTCAGAAACCTTGAAAATGACACCCGTGACGAAAAGATGTAAAGTTTTCGTCCGCGCCATCTAATATTTTAGTTTTGACCTCATATTGGTTAATAGCTACCCCAATAACCATGAAAATGACACCCATGACGAAAAGATGTAAAATTTTCGTCGGCGCCATCTTGGATTTTAGTTTTGACCTCATATTGGTTAATAGCTACCCTAAAACCCATGAAAATGACACCCATGACGAAAAGATGTAAAATTTTCGTCGGCGCCATCTTGGATTATAGTTTTGACCTCATATTCGTTAATAGCTACCCCAAAAACCATGAAAATGACACCCATGACGAAAAGATGTAAAATTTTCGTCGGCGCCATCTTGGATTTTAGTTTTGACCTCATATTGGTTAATAGCTACCCCAAAAACCATGAAAATGACACCCATGACGAAAAGATGTAAAATTTTCGTCGGCGCCATCTTGGATTATAGTTTTGTCCTCATATTCGTTAATTGCTACCCCAAGAACCATGAAAATGACACCCATGACGAAAAGATGTAAAATTTTCGTCGGCGCCATCTTGGATTTTAGTTTTGACCTCATATTGGTTAATAGCTACCCCAATAACCATGAAAATGACACCCATGACGAAAAGATGTAAAATTTTCGTCGGCGCCATCTTGGATTATAGTTTTGACCTCATATTCGTTAATTGCTACCCCAAAAACCATGAAAATGACACCCATCACGAAAAAAGTCAAATTTTCGTCGGCGCCATCTTGGATTGTTGTTTCATAAAAATAATATTTGTCATACTCATTGAATACAGATCAACCAACATCATAATAGTCTTTCTACTAGTACTTCAAAACTTTGCCGCTATTCCTATTCAACAACCCATAAAAAAGAGGATCTCAGGCAAGGTAATTTTTAAAACATAATTTTAAATCACTAACTACATAGTATAAAACAAAGTCGCTTTCACTGTCCCTATGTCCCTTTGTACGCTTAAATCATTGAAACTACGTAACGGATTTTGATGCGGTTTTAATAGTTCTTTCGATTCCCGGTCGAAGAAAATGAATTTTTGAAAATCTTTGAATGCAGTTCTATTTCTTTTTAAAAATAAAGGAAATTTGCTATCTCCAGTATTTCTAGTACTTTCACCCAGGGCCCATCGAAAATTTCCACACTGTATTTACAAACAAATATATTAATATGCAAATATTGTTCGTTTAATAGTATAGAATAAGAAGTTAATTTATATTTACAACAATAATCCTAGGATAACTAACAAAATCAAACTACTGATTTATTTATACCGTGGCCGCGCTCGCCGCTCGGTTCTAATACGCGACCGGCGACTACAACGTGGTCGGGAGCAAAACTAGCACAGGTCCTCCCTCGATGACGTCCGGCTGGACTCTGGCGGCACTGACGTGGTGCGCGCGAGTCGCATTTTACGTATTATATTTTATATAGAAAAAAATAAGGGCTAAATTATAAATCTATCCAAAAAATTCCCTGTAAAACCTGATTAGTAAATGAAATGTAAAATTTTCATAAACATAGCGTTCCCCTAATTCTCATAAAACTGATTATGCTTTCAAAATCGATGTTACTTCTGATTTTTTTTTGATCGAGTTAAATGTTTAATATTGTGTTTTTATCCAAAAAAGGCACTAGATCAAACGTTTATCTGTGCTATATATTTTTTTTGGATTTTAAATATGATGATTTCTATCCAAAAACCATGATTTAGAAACATACATTTTGGGTAATGGCCCCTTAATGAGTAGTAACTAGGTTAAACATTTATAATTGCTAGATTTTAATGCTGTGTTTGCAAATATATTACAACGCAAACGCAGATATTGTTGTTTATTTGATACTAGCTGTGCTCCGCGGTTTCACCCGCATTGCTCAGCTCTCTTGCTCTCAGCGCAGCGTATTTCCAAACTATACATAGCCAGAACGCAACCATAGGAAACTGCTCGTGTATACTTTGTAATGTTGTTTTTAAGTTTGTTATTACAATATATACACGAATTTTGCGTACTGGTCGTGTATACTTTGTAACACGGATTCTTGCTTCTTCGTTCCAAACTATACACGATCAGTACGCAAAATATGTATAACTAAATATAGCTACTACACCACTTACGCTTGAGCGAAATAATAAATATATAGGCAATCAAAGACTTGTACAGCTATATCTATCTACTTTTATTCTTCTTGATTGATTCAGTAAAATATGGAATAAAAATATTATTAGGTAAGCTTAGAAAAATAAATAGGTAACAGATATAAGGGTTACCTATGGGTTAGGTTAGGTTCGTGTTTTAACTACACAAAAAAGGAGCCCCGCGAAGCGGGGCTCCGTCGCCTCGCAACCGTCTTCTTCTGGACTTATTAGATTCTTACATTTTAGCACTATTGTCAATTGTAAGTCGTGCAGTATAGTCGGGAACGAAGACGCAAGCATCCTCGATACAAAAAATATACGATCAGTACGCAACATTATAATATACACAATACACATGCATTTTAATAATAGATTTCAAAACAGCAATACAATTAGATATATTATAAACACGAGCAATGGAAAGACGCCGCGCTTACTCCGAAACATACACGATTAGTCCGCATGCGTACTGGCGCTGTATGTTTTGGAGCGCTATTCTTACTTACTTCACTACAAAGTATACGCGAGTATTTGCAAGTATTTGCGTACTGCTGTTGTATAGATTGGAAGAACTTTGTAAAAAAGTTATTTCCAAACTATACGTGATTAGTTTCACACCGTTGCGTACTGGCCTTGTATAGTTTGGAAAGACGCCTCAGCGCAGCTTCTTGGTCTTAGCGTGATGATATATAGCCTATAGCCTTCCTCGATACATGGGCTATCTAACACCGAAGGTATTTTTCAAATCGGACCAGTAGTTCCTGAGTTTAGCGCGTTCAAACAAACAAACTCTTCTTTATAATATTAGTATAGATTAATAATGTAGGTAGGTACCTACCTTGATAATTTTCGCCACCAAACATTGGTACTTACACGATTTTAACAATTAAAAGATTAAGGGCTTGGTCTAGTAGTGCAAACAAATGCATCCTGTCATCCTATATGTAAATAATACAAATGTTTTAAGGGAAAGTTGCTCCACTTAATTTTTAAAAATTAAATCATTCGTATGCATAATTTAATATTCGTAATAAGTACCAAAAATGACAATTTGAAACAATTTTCGTGAAAATTACACCGGGTGATTTTTTTTTTATCAGTACACAATATTTGCGAATACTTTCTATTGATATCTTCAACTTCATGTTTATATAACTGATCAACTTTTACAAAGAAATTTGGACGAAATATAAAAAAAATAAGCTTTCCATACAAAATGCAGAACTCTATACATTTTTTTCGACCTAAGTTTCTTAGTGAAAGTTGTTCAGTTTAACTAATAAAACGGATAAACAAATTTTGTATATAATAAAAAAAATGTAATGTTTGTGTTAAATGAAAACAAAAGATATTTATTTCTGACTAGCTTCCGCCCGCGACTCCGTCCGCGCGGATGTCAGTCTTCGCGTCTTCTACAGATTTATTATATTATGTGTAATATATAGATTTATTGACGACGCGGTTGGCGCAGTGGTAAAGTAACTACCTACTGAGCCGACGGTCCCGGGTTCGATCCCCGGTCAGGGCAAATATTTGTGCGATGAACTCAATTATTTGTTCTTGGGTCTGGGTGTTATTATCTATATATGTATTTATTAAATATTATATTTATCGTCGCCTAGTACCCACAACACAAGCCTTAATTGAGCTTACTGTGGGACTAGGTCGATTTGTGTAATAATGTCCTATAATATTTATTTATTTATTTATTTATTTATATTGATAAACCTAATAAATCTTTTGCTAGCATTCTGATGCTTTATCGGTTGCACTGGATTTATCTCTTTTTTTTCAATCGCTTGAATGATATAGGATGGGTCCTTGATGGGCATCGAATGCTGAAGTCTCGAATCAATCAATTCTGACAGTAGGCAATTTATGTAAAATCTTGATAATGGTCCATCATTTTATTTTGCCTAAACGTTACATACTTTTTTATATATTCTATTTTTAACGAATTATTCACTCCAGTCCAAACAGCAAATAAGCAGACTTCTGCTTCTGCAACGTTTAGTTGTCCCTGAATTTAGAAAAAATAGTCATGATTCTTATCTATGACCAAAGTGTTATTTTTTGCATTGTAATTCAAATATTAAATTTTTTTTAACCGCATCTTCCGCATTCATGTCTTTTGCCGGAATTAGACATTTAACTTCTACTAGTCCCATTTTCCCTTTTTGATATGGGAGTGTATAAAGTAAATTTTTTAGATATTTCTCGTTATACTTTTAAAAAGTTATTATTGTCATTTTGCTCATTAGGTAAAGTAATTTCGATATCAGTTTTAAGTTTTTTGATACCTGCAATAATAACGTCATAATCGCCTGCACATACTTATCGATTACACCCTGTATACAATCCACCATCCACATTCATAATGTTTTCCTGTCCTCCTCTCCTTTACGCTGTTCACCGATACATTTGAAATGAGTAAATCTGCTACCTCTGAAGGATGTTTCATTGTGATCAGCAAATTTTCACCACTGTTGTCGATTATTTGTTTTTCATTTTTAATCAGCAATTGGGAATCATCAGTTTTGTTTTTTGCAGATTGGTGATGTACCCTAACAATACGTCGAAAAGGGAAAGCATCAACGAATTATCGTTTTCGTCCTCTTTTTTTATTCTTCGCGTCTCTGTTACTTCTGTTTGTTTAGTTCTCAACACCCACTGAATTTTCTATGTTATTGTGATCTTCCATTACATCTGAGTTTTGATGATGTGATGATAATCCATTCGTTTTAATATTGGTACTTAGAGTTGGTAGACTAAACTAGAAATGGCGGACTAAATTTGTCAGCGCGTCTGTAAGATCAGAATATAAAACCAACATCCTGTATTTAAGTTACAAAATTAATAATCAAACAACATGCCGCTACGTTGAAAATGACTAGAAGAAAAAATTAAAACACCTCGGATCAATTTTGGAGTAAACAAATCATTTTCCCCGTATGGGGATTTCCCCGGATGAACTTGGGAAGTTCAAGTTCTCAATACAAGTTTATATTATATTTCGTATTTCTCAAACCAAAAATAAACATTTTTGGTACTTCAAAAAAATTATATTATAAGAAAATTTATGAGCTTACTTTAGTTTTAAAGAAATATACATCCCTTTACTGACACCCCGTAAAATAAAGAAATTGTTGCCAATCACCTTTGCAATCTATTTGGTTTCATTAACTTTATGTTCGAAGATAATTTTTTTTCTAGTATGTAGTTACAAGCGTATTTTTTTCGTTTATTTTCCATATCGAAATCAAATGTTTAAAAATACGAATATTTGCACAAAACTAAGATAAAAATAATCAATTAACAAAAATATTAAATTTAATGAAGTAGAGCAACTTTCACTTCGGTATGAAGGAAAATCGAGCGTAGAGCACACGTCAGAACGCTCCGGCCCAAGGAGCGCGACTAAAGAAATTCGCTAGGATTTTTCCTTATTATTTTAAATATTTTTTTAATATTTAAAGAATTATCAAAATTAAAAAAAAAATTTTTTTAAAGGATTAATACTCATTGGTCTTCAACCAACTCGAATAAATTAATGGAAAAAATAACTTTTAGCAGTATTTATCAATCGATTTTGTAAGGCAAAAAATGGGAAATTTAATGAATTTATAACGCTCTAATTAAGAAAATCATAAGTTTTTCGGCAATTGTATTCAGCAGTTTTTAATAACGACTATATAAGGATAATAATGCGCTGATCAGATTGTGTAAATTGTAATCGGTTGCAACGTAGTGAGTGCACAAACTTAGCTCGAAATGATTTTGGGGGAAAGAGACTTATCTTGAAGGCCTGATTAAGGTAACATAAAGTAACTTAATAAATGTGAAAAAATTCACGCGCATTGCGTATATAACACTAATTGATAAACAAGAAAAAAAAATTCAGTTTATCATTTCATTAGCCGGGAAAAAATTGTCAAATAACTTGTTGAAAACGCAATTTTGCTAGACTGCAGCCTTAACATAGCTCGCCAGGAATTTTTTTAACGACTCTTGAAGCGTTGGAATTGAAATTGCGAAAGACTAGATTACAGTGACATTAGAGTTTATGTGACGCAGTCATAGATACGTCAGAGATGTCAAATAGTTGAGAAGTTTTGAGTATATCTCTGATTACGTTTATCATAAGCGAAAACCTAAAATATGTAAACAAATGTTACGATAAACATGTTGGTTAAAGTACAATATATTTGTTGTAATTGTGACTGAATAGGCCAAAGTTATCCTTATTGCCTGTCGTACAGCCGTGCGAGGGTTGACGCGAAAGTGTGATAGGCAATTTTTTAGCATTAGTCGACACACGTGAAGCGGGCACGGCAGATGCGGCTAAGGTCAGCGCCCTCGATACCACGCAGCTGGAATTAAGACTAGCTTTTTTGTTCCCCCTTATCGCTTTAGTGCTGCAGTTCTTATGTGACATTCGACACTAGAACGCCGGGGTCGTGTGTGCGAGCACTTCATGGTTCTTTGGTGTTCGAAGTTCGAACTAATAATAGGTTCGGAGGATGAAAGAGAAATACGTTTGATTTATGTTGGATAAATTGATGAAAAGGATTACGTTGTTGAAAAACGGAAACTTCAATATAACATAATATTATCATTATGATATGTTCGTGGAAGTTAATTTTTCTAAGTTGTTTCTCTCATGTGTAACCTTATGTTATTATTATTCTAGAGGAAAAGACCTTTCTCCGACCATTATAGTTTGTTATGAATGTTTGTTGTCACTTTATCTATAATCGGAGCAGTCGCTTCGTGACTTGGCCCATCCAAACGAACGGTCGCGTGGTGTAATTTTTCTGTTCTAAGTGGTCATTAGTTCCCGGAGACGGGGACATTGTCGCAC
>CAJQZN010038045.1:0-11235 GCA_907164685.1 Colias eurytheme | reverse complement strand
TCCACTTAGGTCGTGGACCTAGCCCAGGGGGGGGTCATGACCCCGTGACCCCCCCCCTGGATCCGCGCTTGGACTGTAGTAAAGTAATTCGAGCTTCTTTCTTCATCTAATAGAGAAGTTCATCTCATCAAGGATGGATTCTCCTAATGTCCAGCTTCGAGCTCCAGTAATTCAATCCTCTGATATCCACACATCAGCAACTACTAACAAGATTAACAGCACTAAGTAACATTGATTTTCTGTAGAAACATTCCAAGTTAATTATTGCCTTAACTACATCTTCTTCACTTCACATCGGCGTCTTCTTAGAATTGATTTTAATTGTTAAATTCGTATTAAAAATTATAGCGCCCCTATCTCAATGGAAATGTCGAAAGTTAATGTTCCTTAGACTGGAACCTACTACATTAAGTATAAAACGTTCTAAATAAATTTAATTATAAGACGTGTTTGGAGGCAGCGAAATGGGAGTTGCCACCGAATCGTAAAAGGTTTTAATGGAGGCCGTAATAATAAAAACGGTTTTCAATTTATGCGTCCGAGCGACACCTCGCGATATTAAGTTATAGGACGCGAAACTAATGAAATTATGTATCCAAAAATCAATTTATAAAAACGAACTCGTCTACAATCTATCTATCTATACAACACAATTTGTAAACATGTTTGCGGTAAGTAAATAATAATTACTGCATCGTTAAATACGTAAGTTTCACAGCTGCTGTAATCATGTTCAGTAAACTATCGAGCTAATCGAATCGACCTATAACTTGGCTTGAAGCGTGTCGTAAATACAGTCCACTTTATTATCTGTACCAGATTTAACAACCGCTCCCCGGATGAGACGTTACTCACTAACTTGCCAGCATATGCTCCGACACTTAATTGAAATATTCCTGGCTTTCGCTCAGCAAATTGCTATGTTCAATTAATTGTAAACTGAAATGCACCTAGATCAAGCAAGCGTTTACTTTATATTAACCAATAAAAAGATCATGTTAAATTTTAAAAGTTAGTCGCATTAACTCTTATACTAATGTAATTTGAATTAAAAAATACAAATGAATGTTTAAGTTTTTAATTACATAATATCTTAGCTATCTTCCGCTAGTTTTATAAATAAATAGTGGAAGATCGTTCCCATAACCGCGCACTAAAAGCGCGTGTATACAAAGTGTTTTATGAGTTTTATGCATCTGACTGGCCGCTGTCAGTTGCTGCTTTAATTGAATCACACGTCAAGTTTGTGATATACGAGAGTAGAGACTCGGCTCGGTCGGCGAATCGACCCGAACCAAACGATTAATCCTACATAAACAATTATGGAAGACCGATTTATATCGGATAAATTCATTGAATCGAACACGCCGCTCATCAATAGTTTTTGAGCAGTTAAAACGGAGACAAGACAATTATTACCACTCAATAAAGACAAGTTATACGATCCCATTTAAAACAGCCCCGAGGTGATTGAATCCACTTGATAAAAACCGATGAATTTATAGCAAATTGAAAAACTTTCATAACAAAAACTATTTGGATACGGGTGCAGGCGTCTGGGAGTTTCAGGAGGTGTTGTTTTCCCAAAGGATCCGAAGTTGCCAAGCCAAGTTGAAACAAACTCGATCATCAACTTTAATGACCTGCGAAGTTTAGACATTAAGCTTTCCACTTTTACTAATATTTTGATTATCTTCTAGTTGCTCATGAATATTTTAATTTATAATATTCATTTTAAGAAGAGTCGAAGTATTTTCTGTGAAATCTAGTTACATTCAGTTTCAAGCTCGTTTTGCACACGTGAATAAGCATATAGGTAAAATGTATGCTTTTTCTCTAAACTTGCAAAAGCGTGAATTCCGATCTACGTATTCATTTATTTTGAGTTCTACTTCTACATCATCACAATAATTTTATCTTACGAATACTATTGTATATTCTGTGTATACCTTACCCAGGTGTATGTACTGTACTGTCTATTATTTCTTCCGAATAAAATAAAACATAAAAATTAATAATTGAACTTTCGATGTCATTACAAAAAAGTTCCTCAGAAGAGTAATTAACATAGCAAATTCTAATTAGATAGGTAACTAACTATCTGAAAACAAATAACATAATATAGTCTATATACCTACAATTTATATTTTAAAATACTTCACTTGCATTGGTTAGATGAAACGTTGAAGAAATTCGATTAGGATGCGAGCTATTATTTAAGATTTAAGCTTCAACCTACTTCGCAAAACTTCGTAAAAGTTGCTTTCGTTGCCAACTTCAATAGGAACTGTGAATAAGGAAATATAAAAATCTGTCTTGGCGACGTATTGTCACATTCTACTTATGATTTGTTGTAACAAACAATTGCGGAAATACTTAGAAGTTTTCAGCCTTACGGTACTTTTTCTGTTTATTTTCGTTCATTTCCTTGGCTCTCTTTTACCTAATTCCATGTATATTTCTTACTTACAGCATTTTTCGTTTTTGCTCCTACTTCAACCATCTTAATTATGTTACTTAAGGTTACTTATATCTATTTTTCAATAATATAAACTTTTACAAACTGTTTTTATGCTAAACTTGAGGCAAATATTATAGAAGAAAAGTAAGATTCTTATACAGGTATTAGTATCAAATTGTATAGTTAGGTACTACACGTTGTAAAAAATCCTCAAATAGTTTATATTAAGGCAAGGAATATTCATGAAAAGTCCCCTGACTCACAAATAGTTATTACAGTAATAAATGCACAAAAGAACTAAAACACTTTAATTTATGAGAAGATCTAAGAATCCAGTCATTTTACTGTTTAGGACGCCCCGATTCCCGCTAGAATCAACATAAAACATGGAGGTTTCATACTTTATGTTTTCTTATAATCTTAGCAACGACGACGTGTGAAATATAAGGCCGAAATAAACATAAAATGTACTCGTGGCTCGTTTTTATAACTCGGCAAATAAGTCATTGTCAGAACCCCAGTTTATACTGCATGATGTTCGTGCCATAAACGTAAACGGACGTAGGTACCTAGGTAACCTTTATTGGAGTTGTTGTCGTTTATTATTACTTTATATTTAGTGTCTACTTGACATAACTTTTAGTCCTTATAAAAAAATACCTTTCTAAGCACTGTCAGGCTCTTAATGCATTAATACATAGGTATTAGTTAGTTAAATGTTTCAGCTAGCCAAATTAAATAAGGGCTTCTCGTTCATGAGTTCTAAAATTAGTATAACCTAACTGAAACCAGGTAAGTTTTAGATTTTCATAACACTAATATAACGGGTACGGGCACACAGGTAAACGAAACTTTTGCACACGAGGCAACTTTCTGGGGACATGGAACTAGATTTAATATTCCTGTGGCATCTGAAGTTATCTTGTTCATAATATGGCCTTGCTCGGCAAACTGAATCTCACCTCGAAACAAATGTAATACATGCAGATCGAGTTCGGATTCGGACGATTAGAATTTTGGACTTCCTTAACATTTCATGATAGAGTTAGCAAAAATTTAAGGATAATAAAGAGTTCTAAATATGTATTTTTGCTTCGGTGGACACTTATACGAAAGTAGCCATTTTTATGAAAATCAGTATGTAAACAATTTCCTTATTTTATGAAAACAAAGCGGGAAATTTTGCGGTTAGATAAGTCTGAACTAGCTCCTCCAGATTGAACTAAATATTTATTCCAACATCTCTTCAAAAGCTCTTAATGATACATCCTTGGATACATCTATCATAAATAACTTTGAATAAGCTATTATGAAGCTTCTTTTGATGGCTATTGGCTTCACTTTAATAACTCATTGTGATGATGTTACATTTAACATTATTTTGTTTTCCAAACATAAAATATAAGGAAAGGTGGTCGCTCAATAAACTGCCCTACGACAACTAATAGATAAACATTTCGTTATTGCTTCGGTATATACAAACGGTTATCGTTTTATTTAAATTAGTTTCCTTTTCAGTTATACACAATTGGCAAATTCCTATCTATTACAAACCTTTACGAACATTATTTGACGCAATATCCTTTACGCCTACGTAGGTACAAGGTAGTTTATATCATCTTACCGCTTTTATGTAAGCAAAGTAAAGAGAAAGGGTATGATTAAAATTTAATTTAAACCTCAGAGCTTGATATTTGTAAAGATACCGCTTATGATAAAGGGAGTATTGAGTTTCAAAACAATATTTAAGTGTATGGTTCTATAGTTGCTAAATACAAATGGCAAAAACGTAACCCTTATAATTTCATCACGTACGTTTGGCCGTCGATCCGCATGTCACAGCCATTTTCCATGGAGATTACAACCACTATGTAAATGGAATTCAAAATAGAGGTATTTTACCTACGTTCTGTCATAATGTTTATAAGAGCATTTACCGTACAATAACTACTGTGTCGCTATTAATAATAACAACCCCTTTAGTACCTATTATTGTAGTGCTTTTCATGAAGAACTGAAGCTCTCTGACGCTTTCCTTAATTCCTTTCCCAATTCTGGGTTGATGATATAAGAATATAATTAATAAATTATAAAACTGATGAAATATTTGAGAACTATGTTAACGTTTAAGATAAGGTGTGATAATATTATACTTGATAAATCAATAAAATTGTAGCAGTGAATAGTGATGAAGAGCTTTGAGCTTTTATATTAAAAAAAACCGTAAAGCAAAATCCTACTCCACACCTGATCTTCTACTACTGATCTAATTGATTGTTATTTTTTATTAATGAATACATGAAATATGTATGAAATTATGTATTTGAATGAACGAACGGATCAACTAAAAATATTGATACAAAAACAGTGAACCTCCATATAATATATAATTAATCGCAATAAGTTCTCCGTCATCACAAACGACTTTGCCTCAGAGCGGGGGCACACGATGCGTTGCGGCGGCGGTGCGGCGCCGGAGCGGTGTCGCTGCGTCGTCTTACATAGAAATATCTGTGGCATGTCACACGATGCGCTCCGGCGCCGCACCGGACTTGTAACCACCAAGACGAGGCGGGGAGGGGTGAATGCGGTGCGACGTCGGAGCGGCACCGCTCAGTTGTTTTGCATCACAAGGAAGGACACGCTGTGCAACGCTGCTACGACGCCGCTGCGACAGAACAACGTTACGGCGCCGCACCACTCGTGTGCCCACTGACACGGTGAAATCTTTGCGGTGCGGTGCCGCAACGCATCGTGTGCCCGCGCCCTCACGCCCCGCCCTGCAACTAATTGCCGCCTACTTGTTTACTCAATGCGTACCTACAACCGTTAAAGTACCAGCATTTCCATTAACTTTTACATAAACGGCTTGATACAGTAGCGTATTTATTATACCAATCATGCTCCCATCTCTCTGACGGCGTATTCGCAATATCGCCGGTTATTAAAAACCTATGATGATTTTTGTTTTCAGTTAGTTCGGCGATTGTGTTTTTTATAGTAGAAAGTCACTGAACAGTTTCGATATATTTGAGAATAAAAAAAATATTGTTTATTTACTAGCTGTGCCGCACGGTTTCCTAGCAAATTCAAATATTTCTATAGCTGCTCATGTGTTATTCTAATCTATGGGCCTTAAATCTGTATTACTGTAAAGTGTCATCCAAATCAGTCCCGTAGTTTTTTCGTGAAAGAATATCAAATATTCATCCATCCTCACAAACTTTCGCATTTATAATATTAGTAGGATTAAATGTTGAAGATGCAATACGAGGCACTTTGAAAATAGTTACATCAGAAAGTTATACAAGAAAATTTTAAATACAAACTAAAAACTTATTTCATGAACTTTTACATATTTCTTACCTTTAATAGCGGCTTCAATAATATCTATATTCCGTAGAGTTAGCAGCACTGGTTCGAGAACTAACTTCAGTCGCACAGGACCTTCTTCATCGCAGTTTTTCTTTACAGTCAGAAATATGACGTAAGTGCGAACACGTAATGGAGGGCATTTCAAGTCTAATGTACTTTGTACTAAAACTGTAGCATCGCTGAATCGTAATGACGCCGCTTTGCCAAATCTAGACGGAACATTTATTTCATTCAAATCACCCTTTAGCACTCGACGAATTTTAACTTTGTACACCCTTGTATTGTTACCTGAATGTACACTATGCACTTTTCCCGTAAAAATATATTTTGATATCATAGTAACACGTTTAAGCAACACCTTATCATGTGTGGTATAAGTGGGGCAAGCATTTTTTTGCTGCAGACGCTTGTAGTCAGTTCGCTCGATTCCCGAAAAGTTCACATCCGCGTTGATCACGTGCAACGTTAGCGTCAACGCCGCTATGTTCATCGCTAACCACATTTTGCATCTAAAATAAACCACAGTGCAACACGACAAAGCTACATCGTTCACGTCTGTTTGTATTAATGTAATGCTTTTGAGATTACTCGTGGATTAGAACAGGTATCTAAAGTGAGATAGGAGCGTGCGCACGGGCGCAGAACGCGCCGGAGGCTGTCGCGCCGCGCAGGCTGCACCCACTCACACCAGATCGTTCACTTACCCCACATATTTACATACTGATTGCTACAGCTGTACACCATATAATAACACTATATATCATGTAAAAAGACACCTAGTAGTAGCACAGGATATCGAACACTATAGAACTAATCACACACTTTGTTATATGAATTATGCCCATATAATATTAAATCAAATAAGTACACTGTACGTAAATTTTAAAGCATTTTTCAATAAGGAAAGCCTTCCTTCAAAAGAACTGTATATAATTAATTAATTAAACATTAACCATAAAAGCACTCGAGTCATAATGACATAATTTTCAGCGCAAAATTGTAAACGAACATCAGTCGGAGGTGAAATTAATAATTTAATTTATCATACATAATGACTTTAGTATAAGCTTCTTTTACATAGCGTTATTAATGTTTACCGACAAAATAAGTTTTTGTCGGTAAATGAGGCGGCAGACGGCCGGAGAAAATTATCGCGACGTAAGAGGCGACATCAAAAATCAATTTGTTTCTTGCCATAAGATGCTTGTTCATGTTTTTCTGATACGAAATTATCGAGTAATAGAAGTCAGTGTTTGACAGTTTAACATTTAACTGTAAGTAGTTCATTGATTTTTAATAGTCAAAATACCTACTCATTATAGAACTAAACTTCTTAATCAACTACAGACTTTCCTATGTTCTTACTTCTTGTCCCATAAGACTGACAGTTATGAAGCTCTACAACGGCAGTCAAAAAATCAAAGCTCTAGGTGCGGTAATGCTAATGTAGAGTACATTAACAAGGTAAAGCAAAGGGGTGGTTAAGTCTAGTGTATTCTGGCAATTAAAGCATTTTTACATTAATTTGCAGCAATGTTAGGAAACATGTACGCACCGAATAATTCATCCCCACAACCGCGTAACGCATAAGGGTCATTGAATTAAAATTCATACCTACAAAGGCTCTCTACTAAATTGCAATTAAAATCTCTGGGTAATATTTATGATATCTACTGTCAGCAACGGAATTGTAGAAGAATTTAATATAAACTGATCCTTTCTATTTCAGCTATAAATTACTTATTCTCAAAATTAAATACATATTTTTCTGGCACAAATGAGTTTTTAGTGGTTATCGCAATAATAGGTAGTCGCACATGATACTTAATCATTCGCATTTCCTAAAGCGACTCATTTTGGCTGTAATAACGACGCCACTTTATTACCCTGATAAGGCCGTACCTGATGTCAAGCTATTTATGCTTGCGAGTTCCATATTATCCTATTTTTTATTTGCAGTTTTATTTTACTCGTCAAGTGAATGAAATAAACGTCAAAAGTACCTATATCTATCTTATACCATCATTTCGTAAGGTATCTTTTAAATCTCTAACGTGTAAGCAAACACATAAATATGCAAGTGGGTCACGACATCGTCTCCCTACACATCAACAGTGCTAGATGAAACCGAAGTCCATAATACATCAAGCGCGGATCCAGGGGGTCATGACCCCCCCCTGGGCTAGGTCCACGACCTAAGTGGACCACTAATTTAATATTAACTTTTTTAAATTAACAAATTAATACTGTTCAATATGATGTTTTTATTGAATTTTGAGACGTAAAAGTAATATAGAACAATGAAATCAATTACAAACGGTAACGGAAGAGAATATAACAAAAATTATAGAAAAGTTTATTAGGGTCGACCTGTGGTCGTAATTTAAGGACAAATAACAGGTTTTTCGATTTAAAAAAAAACTATAACTGCGGAATAAAGTGTAAAGGTAAAGTTGTATGTAATTAAGTAATTTTTTTTCTACAACTTTTGCTGTTACACTTTTCACACAAAACCTCAAATATCGAAATATCCTAGTTCGTGGATAAGACATAAAATAGCAATTTTTTTTTTCAAATGAACACTATAAAATACAGTCAAATTACAACAAAAAATCGGCCAAGTGCGCGTCGGACTCGCGCACCGAGGACTCCGAGCAAACATATTTTTTCATTATGTTGTATCTTACAATTTTGTTTAAAGGATTTTTTTCTTTATCTGTGCTTGTAAGTGTCGTTGTTGCTTTTAACCAAATTTCAAGACTGTGTTCACGGGAAGTACCTTGTAGGTTTTGATTGATGATTCCCTTGCAAGTAGTTGCGAATTACAGAATATGCGGCTCTAATTGCTTTTTATTCAGATTGCGTTGACATAGAATTTGAATTAAATAACAGATTTAAGTTATTATAGACCTGAGTTCTGATGTGAATATCAATTAAATACATGTAGACGTTCATGAGTAAAGGGATTGTAAGTTTAAAATTATTTATAAATATATTTTTATTTAATTTAATTAAATAATTAGGGTTTTCGCAGTTATTACTACATCTGTGCATACTTTTAACACGATACTTTTTATAACACGATACTTTTTACTCAATTTCAAGACTGTGTTTACGGGACAGGGTGCTCCCTGCAGGTATTGATTCCCTTGCTAATGTCGAAATCCTACGGTCTAGGTCCCTTGATGCTGTGAAAAATTCAAACGTTTCAGCCAACGCAATCAAAAGATGCAGCTGTAATTGCTGAAATTTTTCGACACTCCCTAAGAAATCAAAACCTACAGGGTAGTTCCCGTTATACAGAGTCATGAAATTTAGTACAATCAAACGTCTTATAACGCAGACTAGCTTACCGCCCGCGGCTTCGCCCGCTTTCTCTAAAACCTTATAAATTATATACTATTCCTCTTGAATCACTCTATCTTTAAAAAAACTGCATCGAAATTCGTTGCGTAGTTTTACAGATTTAATCATACATAGGGACATAGGCACAGAGACAACGACTTTGTTTACTAATTGCGAAAAGCATGAATTTTTCCTTAGATTATAATATAAAAAAATATTTTAAAAAAAATTTAACTTACAACCCTGTTACTCATGAACGCTGACATGTATTAACTTGATATTCATACCAAAAACTCAAGTCTAAAATACCTTTACGCTATAATAAAATCAAACTTCTATGTCAACGAATCAGAAGATACAGCCGTAAATGCCGAAAAATTTCGCAAATTTCGACATTCGCAAGGGAATCAAAACTCAAAACCTACAGGGTACTTTCCGTACACTCAGAATCTTGAAATTCGGTACAAAGCAACATCATATAGTACAGATACAGGAATAATTGCAAAAAATATATATTTTTCAAGTTTGTCTGCCTGTGAAGACCACCCTTTTTCTCAGGAACGCGTGGAGGTATCAATCTGAAATTCATACCGAATACTCAAATCTACGGTTCCTTATAGCTGTGAAAAAATCAAACTAATAAGCCAACGCAATCAAAAAATACAGCCATTTATGCCGTAAATTATCGCAAATTTCGACATTATCGCAAGGGAATCAAAATCTATAGGTATTGTACTACTTCCTGTGAACACAGAGTTCTGAAATTTGGTTAAAAGCAATGTCAGCACAGATGGAGGAAAAATTGCTAAAACATACATTTCATGCTTATCAACATTCGCAAGTGTTGCCAGGAATCAAAACCTACAGGGTACTTCCCGTGAACACAGAATCTTGATATTTAATCTTTATTTAATAGCAACTTACGTCTTATAGCACAGATAAAGGAAAAATAGCAAAAAGCATACATTTAATATTAAAAGTTAAAACATATAAAAATGTTTGTACGGAACTCTTGGTTCGCCAATCCGACTCGCACTTGACCATTTTTTTTTTAATCTACGTATCAATTAAATTATCAAAATATAGCTTTTGAAAATTGACCACGTCTATGTGACCCCCCCCTGGCACTAAAGCTGGATCCGCCCTTGTAATACATTCTGTGTAAGGATTATGAACGAGCCCATATATCCCGGTAAGCCTACAACAGGATAATTTCCGACATGTTTGCTGCGATTACTTTCACAACTGTCACCAAAGTATGACCATATGAAATACGGTTAGCATTTTCAAATAGCCTGCAGTGGAGTTATACCTATTTGTAGTCTTTTTAAATAGGAATTATTCATTATTTAAATTATAAAAAAACGTATGTTTGGGGGAAAATGTTGCCAAATTTGGTCAAAATTATACTTTTATTTAATTGTATAACGCTTTACACAACACGTATGTCGCATGCATTGTAATAGGAGAGGTGATGAAAGGTAAAGTGCAATCTTGTATAATGTATTAATCGGCGTATTAATATACATGTATATATAATATTTTATTGCGTTTATGTAAAAATCCAAAAATATACGATGAGCAAACAAATAGCAATAAATGGATGTAGGCTCGTATTTTGCTAACGTAAATATATAAAGAGCGACATGCATGAAAATAAATAACGGTTCGGGTGGCGTCAAGTATCTCGCTGGATGTCACAGCGGTAATTAAACATTCCTCGACCTCTCTTGATATTAACCCGTTTGAAAATTCTAACAATGTCTCGTAGTAGGCGCTTCCCGTGAAAATGCTATATACTGAACAACTCATTACAGTCCGCTTAAAGCTATTTGAAACACTTTCATAACCAACGTGATCTAAATTCCGGGCTAGTAATACAAAGCACATTAATTTAGTTCTTGTTCCTACACATCAGGAAGATTCTTTAATTTTTCAGTCATACGCAAAACAAAAGGTCTAATAACATTTATACGAAGGCTTATAAAGTCTCTCTTATTTATTCCCCGCAATAAATAAGATATTCAAGGGAAAGTTTTAAAAGCAATGAGTAA
>CAJQZN010038029.1:0-10501 GCA_907164685.1 Colias eurytheme | reverse complement strand
AAAATCACTAAATGGGTCAAATAAATGACCAAATATAAAAGGAGATATCTGCAACCGATCAAACTTGAAACTTGTTATTTTTTAGTTGCATTTGCCCCGGTTGACCCTACCTTAACTTGTCTTGATTTTTTTTAATGTTGTCCAATGTCCTGTTATTAATTTTATATGTGTCAATATGTGTGAAACCACAGACTAATAATAATATACTACATACGTGTGAAACTCACTTCAAGGGTGGATGGTGTGGATGAATCACAGGGATGAATCTTGAATTGATGTTTTTTTACTCTTGTCGTGATAACATTAGCGGGTTGTGGCGAATGTTCAATACCTACTTCATATAAGTTCATAGCTTGCTAAAATTTTCTACATACATGAAATAGATTCAAAGTAAATAGCAATTATTATCGATTATCTAATTATTATTATAACTCTGTGATTATAACACATTAATATTAAAATATTTTTGATTGACATGCAATGGCTAACATTTTTAAATAATTTAATGTTGGCACTTGGCAACATTATCATTCCCAACGCCATTTTGCAAGAATGTCAGCCAAATCATCAGCTCGCGTTTATAGTTAACATTTTTTTGTTATTACAGTGAAATTATTATAGTTTTTTGCTTCTACAAGTGGTAAACTTTTAGTGTGCAGTGAAATGGATCGTTTTATCAGCATGTGGAAGGTTCGGGAGTTGGCGGACAAAGTGTAAGAGCCACCAATATTTAAGCTAATTTTATGTTAATTCGTCCTATTATCATAGTAATTGTACCTTAATGTCGATGCCGTAGCTTAATGTGGGCCGTATGTGCAATATTCGGCCTTTCATATAATAAAATAATGTTTTCAAAGAGGCGATGGCAGCCTAAAATGATTGTTGTCATTAACTCAAGGCGGACGGGAATTTTACAGATTATTCGAGCACTACCTATATTTTACAAAAAGATTTTACATACAAATGCAACAATTTTTACACATTAATTCAAAATATCATGCGCCCTAGCCCAAGTCAGTAATTATAAAATTTATCTAACGATTTTAAGTGCGCCCGATTTATAATTCGCAAATATATCATTATACCTAATCAATGCTATAAGTGATAGTATTTAAACAGGTATAAGTTGGTTAATACCTTACTGAATTAAAGTTAGGTATATGTGAACTATTGTTGTATGAAAGCAACCATGAAATTATCTTTACAAATGTGTAGGTTTCTTTATTTTGTATTGACATTTACCACAAAACAAGATCTAATATAGGTATGTATATGTAGATAGAATGACTGTTTAATGTTTTTTAATTTCATTGATTTGAACTAATTCAACAAAATTGTCTAGTAAGTATTTGTTCCATCGCCTGTTGCAGAAACATACATATTATTACATACTAGTTGTGCTATTCAGATTTGTAACAATACTTAATGATATTGAGATAATATGGCAGAGTAATAGTAAATTCTAAAAATTAAGTTGCATATTACCTTCTGTAGGACAGTGTGTATAATAACTGAAAATCTGATTGTTTTTCCTTATGCTATTATTTCACTTCTTAGCATTATTTGTTTAACCAAAAAACACAATTAATATCAAATTAAATATGTGATTAATTTAATCTAATATAATAATTATTGCATTAGTTGGTTAGGTATAAGTGATGAAGGTTGTTTTTATTACCTTGCTGATGGCAAATTTATATTTGTTTGAAGGTGAAATTCATTTAGAATCATTTTTCCAACATGGAGATGATATTATAATAAAGTGGGCTACTCACCTACCTGCCGCAGGGGCGATATTGGGAATTCACCCTTAATTGCCTCCTTAATAATTATTGTGATGTGTATAGGCAAGCAGGGGCAATTTAGGGAACAGCTAAAATCCCTGCGGCAGGTATGTGATTAGCCGGCTTATGATTGCATTGATGAGATGCACAATGAGATGCATAGAGCCACTATTATGCAGGCATCTGCTATGAAAGAATTTTGATAAATTCTACTACCAAGGGGATAAAATAGAGGTGATAGTTTGAACCATGTAAATTTATTTTGTCCATGTTGGTAAAGCTGCGAGTAACAGTTAATTTTATAGATATTTCAGATGAATTTAAAGCTATTTTGTTGAGAATTATAATTAGTGATTATATTTTACAGATAAACATGTAACATTTTATCAGTTAATAAACATTTAGAGAAATAATTAAAGAAGTTATTGTGCAAAAAGGATAAGCATTAATTATTGTAATTATGGAATACTAGCTGTGCCCGCGACTTCGTCCGCGTGGAATAGTGACTGCATAGTAGGTGACTACTTAACTTTTATTGAATAAACACGTACTACCATAAATAATTAAAAGAACTGTTAGTAAAATTTATTACTAAACTGAGCTAAAAAATAAAAAATAAATGCCTAGTTAATTTTCTACGTAAAATTTATTTTAAATTATGTCATATTAATTTTAGGCACCAGGAGGGAAGGGAGCAAATTTATTTTTCTTCCTTCCTTGTATGGATGTTTTTGACAATATATCATGCAGCAACTGAGCGCCGAGACAAACTTCAAAACGCAAAGGAATAGAATCCGCTATCGATACTAATTGACATAAGCGTATGATATTTGCTAAGGATTTGTTCACCCTACCAACGACGACGACGACCACGAACAAAATTTTCATCCAGTTGCAATTTAACAAAATTGTGCAAAACACAATTAGAATAAAATAAGTATTAAAATTTCCTGTCGTTCTGGTGCTTGGAATTTTTTTTTTGAGATCAATGAATGAAAAAATAGATTTTTCGTAGAAACGGTAAAATTATCTATAAAAAACTTCAAATACATTGTTTTCTAGGAGCCACCGTTTCTACGAAAAATCTATTTTTTCATTCGTTGATCTCAAAAATAAAAATTCCAATCACCAGAACGACAGGAAATTTTAATAATTTATTTTTAATTGTGTTTAGCACAATTTTGTTAAATTACGACTGAATGAAAATTTTGTTCGTGGTCGTCGTCGTCGTTGGTAAGGTGAACAAATCCTTAGCAAAACATCATACGCTTATGACAATAATTAGTATCGATAGCGGATTCTATTCCTTTGCGTTTTGACGTTTGTCTCAGCGCTCAGATCTTTCCTGTCTCACGCCTGTAGTAACTAAACCGTTTAGACCGTGCAATAAAAATTAAATTAAAAAAAAAACTAACGCAACGAAGAAAAGTGCATAGAAAAAGGAATAAATAATTTTACAAACTTCCCGAAGATCTTTAAAAATAAATACCATTTTAAATATTTATAAAAATAAAAATGTTATGTGGTTTTATGAAACCACGGTAAAAGTGAAACTTAGGCACAAAATTATCGTATTTGTACGATAATAATTATCGTACGGTTCCGAACACTGCTTTATACCTACTCGGCAGCCGACCGTCACGCGACATGCGCTACACAGACCAAAAAGTTTGAGACGATGTAATAAAAATTTCACTTTAAAAAAACAAAGTCATCGGGGCTGCCATACCATCATTATCATAATATCATATACAATTATATTTTTTTATAATGGTACTTAATTTTAAAGATCGTCGGGAAGTTTGTAAAATTATTATTTATTCCTTTTCCTTCGTTGCGTTGGGTTTTTCTTTTTAATTTTTAAATTTTTAACTTCGGTTTCTTATTTTCATGTGATATTTTCAAGTGAGTTTTTGACCTCTACCTCCATATTAGAAAGAAAAAGAAAGAAAGAAAAGAAATTATTATTATTATTGTGTTTGGCTGTGTTTTTTTTAGCCAAAAAAAAACACAGCCAAACACATTATAAAATTTATCTTACAATTAGGCAAACGGAGACAGCCTCAGCAAAATGCTGCACAAAAGCAGCGCTGATTTTCAGGCTGTACCGGCGATTGCGGTTACATTACATTCCTACATCATATTGATATCTATAAGTTTGTTGCTCCTTGACATCTTTTAAGTTGGGCCGTAACCGTGCACAAATTGTAATGGATCACAGTGGCAAAAGAAGTGGTATCTTTAGGAAAAAAAAATTGCCAAGAGCCAGGCCTATGTGGCTTTGAGTAGAATTCAAAATTTCCAGGGTGTGGCTATCCTCCCGCTCCCATATCCCCCTCTTCTTTAACAGACTTTCAACCCTTCTCTTTCCACACCTAGTAAATGGCAGAACCGATTTTGATGTAAACCATATTATCTAATTATACCTATATGTATTATGTACACGTCATATCCTGTCGTTTGATGCTCCATTTGGTTTATTTATCTAACCACTGTCACCCCTAAATGTAATAAACGGATGAACCGATTTCGATAAAACACGTTGCTCTTTTATATTTTGATATGCCGCTTGAGTATATTATTTGATCACATTCGATTATTGTTCATTCCCACTTTTACCGCTGTAATCTAATAAATGGATAAACCGAATTGGATAAAAATATAACTAATATTTTTTCCCACATTCCCACTTTTACCTCTATATACCTAGGTATAATAAATGGATGAACCGATTTTGATACACTTTATCTAAGAACCAGCGTCGGAAAATATGCTGCCTAACACGCATCTAATTCGTATTACCTGTTAGCGAGCTACGGTGGCACAAACAGATACACATAGCGGTCAAACACTTATCACCCATCTTTTTGCGTCGGGGGTTAAAAATATAATACGACATAATTTAAAGGACATTTTATGTATAAAATTTACCTAGAAGTAAGCATAATTCTAATTTGACCCCTTCCCCCCCTACTACCTCAGCTTACCCCCCCACCCTTGGGGACTTTCGATATGATCACCTGGACATTTATAAGGAAAAACTGTAGCGTATAACAGATAACTTACGTTTTATCGTACACTGTATAGTGTACAATAGAATGCCTTAGCAAATGTTCGCCGTGAATACTTAAATGGTCATAACTTTTTTATTTACGAACCGATTAACATGAAATAAACACTAAATGTTAAATGAAGATTACCACAATATATTAATGAAAATCGCATCTAAATCGTATTAGCCGTTTCTGAGATTAGCGTGCACAAACATACAGACAAACAGACAAAAAAATTTATAACTACAGTTTTGGGTTTGGGATCGATTTAATAATAACCCCTGCTATTTTTTTTTACATATTTTTATTGTACAGACATCACTTTTCTAGAATTTTATTATATGTATTGATTGACCACGCGCAAGGTTACTAATTTCCACTACATCCTCACGCAAATCGTCAATTTTTATGAACATTGAATCTGTAAATAAAAAAAAATTAAAAGATAAGTACCTAATTTTATTAAAAAGCTACTAACAAATAAAGTTTTATCAAGAACTAAAGTGACCTTCTTTGGGCGTATAATAATATAGTCTTGTAAAAGTTATACATAAAAATAAAATTTCATCATTTTCTTATTTTGTCATAACTTTAACTAATTAAAAACATGAGTATAACTATATAATTATAATAAACAATAAATATAAAAGCTACAACTTACCTTTTGTGGGAACGCAAGAAGGCGAAAATTAAAAAATAGCCGAAGATTTTTAAAAATGTAACCAATGAACACAATCACTGTTATCTACTATTACCCAAAGAGAATACAAATACTACGTCTATTACCTATATAACTGTAATGGTGTCTTGTTTGACATCAAATAATAAACACCTACCCTCACTTATAAAAATTTAGTATATTCACATGAAATATAAGCGCACCTGAAATGGACTCTGGGAAGATATGAATTATTTATTTAACTTTAAAAAAAAAACAACCTCACCAACATCATAATTCATAATATGTATTTAAATTATGAATTTCCAAGGAGCGTTAATATTATGTAAATTGATTTAATTTTAATGAAATCTCATAGATGGCGCTGTTTTAAATTTGTCTTTATACTACTAAGATTCATTATACTGTTTCTCTGCCAAAATTACTTAAATGATGTAGTTTTTATAGTGTAAAGGTAGACAATAGCATGGCTTACTCAAAAACAACATTTAAACATGAGTCTTTATATTGTACGCTGTCGTAGTACACGGAATACGTAAGAAAAATAAAGGTTCACAGCTCCTCCCCCGAAGGTGATAGCATGATAATATGTATATAACAGCCTGACCCGACCTGTTAGTAATATTCATGCAAAATTTGAAGTAAATCCGAGCAGTACTTTCTGAGATTAGCCTGGACAAACATACAGACAAACAGACAAACCGACAAACAGACAAACAGACAAAAATTCTAAAAACTATGTTTTTGGCTTCTATATCGATTATAGATCATGGATTATGTATTCTTTTAAAAAAATATTCAATGTACAGTTTTGACTTTCCTACGATTTTATTATATGTATAGATACTCATTAAATAATGTGATTATAATGATCTAATTACTACTACTGTCAAAAATCTTGTATATAAAATTCTCGTGTCACAATGTTAGTCTGCATACTCCTCCGAAACGGGTGGACCGATTCTCATGAAATTTTCTGTGCATATCGGGTAAGTCTGAGAATCGGCCAACATCTATTTTTCATATGTACCACGGGCGAAGCCGGGGCGGGCCGCTAGTATTTAATATAATTTTCAAATTAAAATAATTATCTATTATAATAAAAATGAATCACCAAATGTGTTGGTAAGCGCAAAACTCGGCAATGGCTGAACCAATTTCGAACCTTGAAGTATGAGGATGGTTCTTATGGAGAGAAAACGTAAACATGTACCACGGGCGAAGCCGGAGCGGACCGCTAGTTTTTTTAATTTCGAATATTGCATTGGTGACATAATTCCTTCATTCATAAATAAAGGATTAAGTAATAAGCTGGCTAAGAAAGTAGTTTGCCTTGAAGAGATTAGCACTGATAAAGACAAATGAATGTTGAAATGCTCTTATCAGCAGTACAACAGAAGAAAATATTGTATCTCCTCTTATCATGAGATAGCAAGATATTTTATAAATTGACTTGCATTTTTTGTTCACAACAAATAAGATTAATATTTATCGGAGTTCACGTTTTTATCAATTTGAAGAAAATTATGATTATTCATTAATTATAATAATATTTTTCTAATGGATTGTCTTACCCATTATGCATAAATTTTGAAGTGTTTAATAAATCATAATATACAGCAATTATTTCCATAATATGAGAAAGATTTCTGTGAAATTCAGAATCAGAATACCAGTATGAATTTGCACATTTTATTTTGGTACAAATCTGTTTTCAAAAAACTTGGCAATACATATATGAAACTGTTGTTTTTAAAATATGCACTCTCGGTTGACCCAAAAACATATCAACATAGTTTATTAACACTCAAGATTCGAAAAATATAGCTTTCCTCCAGTGGCGGTACGTTCATACAAGCCGAAAAGCCCGGCTTGCCTTAGAAATTCGCTACGAGACAGGAAAATACCCATAATCACGTTTGAATATTCGCGCGCAATGAGCAATTCATAATCTGCTCCGAATTCAATGAAAACTCACCTACAATATAATATATAATACGCCTAGCATAAAACAATGACGAATTCGAGTAAACTTTTTTTATCATTATCATTTTCATCCTTCTTCCTATCGGAATAAGGTCGTACCTTTTATATGGACGTTACAACCTAAATTGGATGGATTATAAACAGTGCGGTGTCTCGCTTGCACGCGTGGGCTTTTACCGGGCTTTGCGCTCATCTCTTCTAACGTATGAAATTTCGTCGGAGTAGATACATACCTAGCTATAGAACTCTATAGCAATTTGTAAGGGGCATGAAGCCCGGCTTTTTAACAGTGTGAAGATAGTTACGATTGCGCGAACGAACGTCGTGAATATTATTGTTAAATTATAGTTTGTTTGAGCGGGTGATTATACCGGTGTAATTTAGGTTAAGTTTTTCGAATTTTGTGGTAAAATAAGTGTCGCGACAGCAGATTGTGTTGTAAATTGTGATGGTTTACTTTGTGCTCAGCGGGGGAAAGGTAAAATCATTAAACTTTACTGAAAAACAATTAATTTCTTCATCAAAACCAACTCCCGATTTGTGCATTACCGAAACTAGTAAGTCACATATAAACGAAATTTTAATTGTAATGTTTACGAACGATTTCATGAATGAGAATTGCTTAGAAGAAGCCTTTCCCCAGCTGTTGAAATTTGCACATATTTTGGTAGTTACGATTCCTGCTAGTAAATAGGTAGTAGTTCTTCCACGGAGCGTGCTTTCTCATCGTTAAATCGTATTCATAGGTACGTTTATTTAATTATTAAGAAATACTTGTGTATTTATTTGGCCAAGAACGCCTTTCTGAATTAGGTATCAATAATTGCCATAGAAAAGGAGCTGTTAGGTAATTGAATTCTAAAATAAACACCTACTTTCTATAATTCCGATGTTATAAAATCTTTCCTTCAGAAAGATTGGCGTTTTGAATTAGAATATAAATGTTGTACAATTTTCTACAGTTTTATATAATTTATCGATTTTAATGATAAACGTTTGACTCAACTGTTTGCGGGCGCGCGTGAAAATTTAAAAGATTTGATTCGGGATGTAATATGTTCACGTTTTTTTATAAGTTTTATAACGAACATAATTACACAGTATACCTAGGTAGGTATATTATTCATGAAAAGGGTACCCAATAAACACTTTGAAAAATTTGGGCTTGCCCAGTCCTTACACCCTAGGCACGCCACTGCTTTCCTCTGCTGGTAAAAAAAAATGGTCCTGTTATTTTAAAGTATATTTGATATCAGAGTTCTTTAGACGCGACGAGAGTAAATTTTCAAGGTGGCGTCATGGCAATACGGTCACGTCATTGAGTAAGGCTTGTCTTTGAATCTTGCCATAGAAAATTCACTTCTAGCATGTGTGCTCGGCACACACGCTCTTTTTATTTACACATATGCATTAGTGGATATTTATTATTTACACAGTTGTTAAGAGTGAATTTTTGGCACTAATGAAAGTGATTCAAACAGCCTTGGAACCTCTCACTTGAATGGTCAATGTCATATCACTTTTATATGACCTGATGTGTTTAAATATTTGTTTAACTGGACTTTATCTAAAATATACTGGTTTCATTTAGAAATAAAATTTATTTGATGTTTAAAAATAAAAGTAATAATGTAAAAAATAAATACACACACACATCTTAGCAAATAATTCGGTAGTATTGTATTTTATGAAGGAATCAACTGTAATTAATATTGATTTTGAATGGATGATGGATAGATGGATGGTATAGGATACAGGATTCTAGAATTAAACTTTTCTAGTTTCTCAATTATTTTGTTTCTAGTGATGGATAAACAAGCTTACACAACATACCCCTCTTCTGGTTATAGGTTCTACAAATGAATTTTCTAAAACCTACAGCTATAATATTATAAATGCGAAAGTTTGTGAGGATATGTATGGGTGTGTTTGTTACTCTTTCACGCAAATATACTACTGAACCGATTACAATGAAATTAAGCACACATATCTCTATACGTGTGCTTAATTTACCCTCTGGTAACTTGGATTAACACATAGGATAGGTTTTATCCCGGAAATCCCATTGGAACGGGAACTATGCGGGTTTTTTTTGAAACGCGGGCGAAGCCGCGGGTGAAAAGCTAGTGTCTTTATATATTTAAGGAAGGATGGTGCAATAATTTCAGTTTCTAATCTTAATAGTTCAATTCAATTTAATATTTTGACACTCCTACAATGCCACAATTTTATCAAAGTTCTATAATAAAATTTGTACATGATACAAACAAAATTTATTTCCAACATACAATTACATTTGTCCACATCAATTTTCAGCACAAATGTAGTGATGAACTACACAGAGGTGGAGGGCAAAGTCCGAGAAGCCACGTCCGATGAGGCGTGGGGTCCAACGGGGCAGCAGATGCAAGAGCTAGCGTTGGCTACCTTCACATATGAACACTTTCCGGAGGTCATGAGCATGCTGTGGAGGCGGATGCTGCATGATAATAGATCGCATTGGAGACGGACTTATAAGGTTGGTTTGAGTGGAAATAAGTGTGTGGTTCATATAACATTTAACTATTATATGGAATGTATTAAATGTGATAAGCTGATATAATGAGTTAATTAATTAAACACTTGTGTGTTCTTTACAAATATAACATAGAACCTTTTGGAATAAATATTTTTATTATCATCAATAATTTGTTATGTTATGCCTTTGGATATTGTTGTTACATATTACATGCAACACCTAGTTAGAAGAGTCTATTCTTGTTTCCTCATCCACTGTGCTAATACATTTTTAAAAACAAAATCTTTTTGTACCGTACATTACATAGGTCTGTGTTTATATACCTATTAAAAAGTATTTTATTACATTTTAATTTGCTTTTCTTTTTCCTTTTCCTTGTAAGGCAGGAAATAACGTATTTTTCATTGATAAAAAAAGAATATATATAGTAGTCGCCGCGCGCTTGCAAGGGTTAAACGCATTCGCACAGCTGTTACGTTAT
>CAJQZN010038017.1:0-11836 GCA_907164685.1 Colias eurytheme | reverse complement strand
AGAATTTTCATTTGCGAAATAACAAAACATTCATCCATTAGGCAACCTGTTTTCCATTATTGAACGGGATATTTTTTATTAAAACTTTGTGCTGTTAGAAAACTAAACGGTCTGCAATACAGAATGTTGGTCTTGAACAATTGTTTAACGAAAGCAATTGAGTAATTATACCCCTATAGTGGTGTAGGCCGAGAGCTGACGATGAAATTCATTTACTAATGTTATACCTATGTACACTTTTTATAATATAAGATAACGATGCATGTCTGACTGCAAATTACTGATAATTATAATTAAATTGAAACTTTAATTACAAACGAGAAAAATACAGTAAAATCTCATGTTAGGTTTTCAAAATTATGTTAGACAGATTTACTAACAAGAATGCGATTAAAAAGTTTGTACTTCCTACCATACCACCCGTTTTTCTTGTTAGAATACTTAGAAAGTTTGCAGAGACCATCTCAAAGTAGGAAAATTCAATTTTAGTCGATATATCCAATCTCATTATATATTATTATTTATCAAGACATTATTGAATGCTTAAAACAGAATAAATTCACGGATTTGAAAGTTTATTTAGTTATCAATTTATAACATAGATAATAAGTTATAACTGGGCTAATAACACAAAATATTTATTTAAACCGAGGGTATAGATATAGACACAGTCAACAGGGCATTTAATAAAAAGTGTTACTAAAATATTACTTAACGTAAGTAATATTTTTAGTAACATTAACATTTAAGTTTCTAATTTGTATTTATATAAATATTTTCTGCACATACAGTACTTTGGTAACCTGTGCAGAAAAGAAAAACTTTTAAGTTCCTCATTATTCACTTGTTGTCATATCAATCGATTATCGAACGTAATATGTTTTTAATATTTTATGTATTTTTTTTTTTTGTTAATTTCTCATTATTTCAAAGAATTCTTACCGGGTCCCTGGTTCAAAGAGATTCCTTGCAGCTTGCTTGCAATCAAGCTGTAATGGCGAGCTCGAAACAAACAATAAAAGAAACAGCACTTAATTAATTCACTGTTTGTGTTGTCGGAGGAAGCAATTTTTATTTATTTTCATTTAACGCCACTTAACGGGGAACGTCTGGAAATATTTCATAGATTGTTCTTGTTATTTCTAGAATTTTTATATTTCAGAACGGAATAATGAAAGAATATATTAATATTTTATTCCTGTTAAAGCGGTATAAAAATCGTCCTATTGTTTTAATACAATTTATGGACTAGCTAGCCTTTCGCCTACGACTTTACTGTTGTGAATATCGTGAATTATTTGAATTGTCATCTCTAATATTCCCTTTGGGATTTCTTTCGGGACAAAAATAGCGTTCTTCTCTAAGCTTCCATCAATCTTATACCTTTATTCATTTAAAGCCTATTATGTTTCCTACACAAGTAAACCAACTTTGTTGTATGGTCTATTATTATCTGTGATTATTATCTAAGTAATAAATGAAATTCAATCACTACACATTTTCTGAAGTTAAATCAATGTTTTTTCCGTGTCTTTAATTCAGGATTTTCAAAACGAATAGGCATTTTTTTATGAAAACTAACTGGCACATGATAATACAGTTTTAAGGGTAAAAGCTAAAGCTACTTGCATTATGAAAAATAATAAGCCCTGCCAAAAATATTAACCACGGACAAAGTGGCGTAGGTACATTAACTAGGCTCAGATGAATCGCTAAGTATTCTGCAGTTAGGTTACATTGAACTACTCTAGTGATCTGTACCGCCCACTCGCATTCCAATGGTGAATCAGGGTTCGATTCCCGGTTTTTGAATACGAATTATCTGTTTGTTTTCTTGTTTTACGTTGCAGAACTAAGACTCTTTCATCTTTTTTGTTTTTGCTAGGAAAACTGTACAGCTATTTCTTCATATGTGTCATAGTGACAACATTTATGAAAAGCTCTATGAAATGTTGAAAAATACAGCTTTGATCAATTTTTTATATTAATTTACCAATTGTTTATATCATTTCTAGCACTGAAGGCGATAATTGGTATGCCATTTGTAAAAGTATCAAGTTTTTTTTAACAATATGTTCAACATAAGTTCATTCTTTATTGTCGAAAATATTTTATATTTAATACTAGTGGTCCGCCCCGGCTTCGCCCGTGGTACATATTTCGCATAAAAGGTAGCCTATGTCCTTTCTCGGGTATCAAAATATCTCCATACCAAATTTCATGCAAATTGGTTCAGTAGTTTAGGCGTGATTGAGTAACAGACAGACATACAGAGTTACTTTCGCATTTATAATATTACTATGGATTCTTTCCGTACGAAGCCATCCATGCCTTCATAAAATGGCTTTAAACCATTATGTATATCGTAGTACAAGATAGTTTATAAGTACAAATGGATGATTACTCGTTATCGCCTTCTAGGTACACAACGTATATGGGGATGTTAACTCGTCTTCAGAATTATAGCAGTTCTTCTGTTTTTATGTTTGTTTGTAATGCCAGGGTAAATAACTGATAATCCGTGTGAGTAGCTGCCCATGACTTTTAAAAACATCCGATACGCACGTATCGGATGTTTTTAACCGACTTCAAAAAAAAGGAGGTTCTCAATTCGACCGTATATATTTTTAATTTGGTTATGGTTGGTGTAAAAATCATAGTTTTAAAAAAAAGATGTGTGGCACTCGGGGACTGCCGTGGTAAAGCAATAGCTTTGAAGGCTTTGAAGGCATGCTATGCAATAGCATAGCATGCCTTCAAGCCACACCTCCGTGCCCCTCGGAATGAGGAGCGTGAGGTTTTTTTCGTCACGGAATTTCTAGATTCGGTCCCCACGCTCAAGGCCCGCGATAGAAGCTATGCAATAGCTTAAAAACAAATAGCTGCAAAACAATAACGAAATGTGGCGCCTCAATACTTTTTCTATTTGTATTATATCCTCAAATATCCTAATCGAATGACTCTTCTCAATTTATAATCCATCAAAGCTTGGCGTGCCAAATAAATTCGCAAACCGGTTTCATCATAGTAATTAATGACCTATTGTAGAGATAAGTTAAAATATTTAATTGAAGAACGAAAACTTGATTATAGTTTATAGTTTATACATATTATATTATAATTTATAACATAAATCACTACAAATATATTGATTAATAATAGGTATCTAGTATCCAAGCAACATTTTTCATTTTACTTCGCATTAGATTTGTTTGCAAGTAAAGACTACTAGTTATTATTCTGTGGTGAAGATAAAGTCTTACTATAGTAGGTAGATACCTATTTATAATTATTTCTACAAAATATTAAAATCAAACATACAAACATACATGTATAAGCATTTAATATAACAGTGGTTGATCTCTAATTAGTTGCTGATGTCTTATCACCGATTGCTTTGTAGTCTTGCCTTTGATATATCGATATTGGAACTCAACACATGTGACATGTATAGACATATTCATTTATTTTAGGACATCTTGATCTGCCTAGATTTCGATTATATTGCGACTTGAGAAAGGAAAATGTTTTGAGTTTTTATGTGATTTAAAATTTTGCACAATATTAATTCATGCCTCATGGTTGTAATCAAATAGGCAGAAGTAGTAAGTTCGATTATTACTACAGATAAAATAACTTATGTTCGTATGCTTTGCGGCTTGCAAACGCAACTTTAAAATATTTCTGTCCGTTTCGGAGATCAGCTGGAACAAACTGACTAAAACTTATAATAATATCTTTACTAATACATAACTCTGAAACTCATAATATTTTATGCTTCAGAAACTAACATATAATTCGATTAATTAATTATTATCGATACACATTAAGGACAGATAGGTACGATATCAATCGTCGAACACATTACAGCAAGTCAATAATGTACATCGTAAATAAACATCACATAAGCAATAATATTGTGTAGCAATCACACATAACCGTTAAATTAGGGCGCTTCACACCCGTCGATCGTGTGTGTATCTACACCTTAACAGTGCAGTGACCCCGTGACTCACGCTTGATACGTAAATTATAGCCTTGTTTAATTAGATTTCTATGGCGAAGTTCAAGCAAAGTGAAAAATCTTCTATTAATGGATTTTCTTGTAATGTGGAGGTCATTGTGCTATTTACTCTCGTAGTTCCGTAGCCATTCTGGTTCCTTATCCATACAATGTATTTCCCAACTTGGAACATATTTCTACGTATTTCAACGTATTTCTAAGTTCCATTTCTAATTTTTATACTTTTTACCAATAAAACAAACAAGACATGAAATCATACATAATATCAAATGCACCCATAGAGCAATAGTCTGAATTAAATTAAAAAAATACATGTAAAGCAAACTATTTATGCTGTTTTTCCTACAAGTCGTGTCATGGAAATATTATTTCATAAAAAGAAATAAGTAACAATTTCATGATTCTCATATTTATAATATCAATTCAGAAGCGTTACCACAACCAATATCCCTGAAAACGCTTTTTGCGTAAAGTAATATTTAACCATTGACCGAAGATTGACCATAAATATTATATTTATTGTTCTGGATTAAAATTTGTTTTACATTTAATATATCATATGATGGAATAAAAAGACTCATAATAAATACATAAATAAGGCTCCATCATTTTAAATTATTAGATTGTATGTTTAAATACGATTACATTGTTTCCAGAAATAGAAACGAATTGAAACATACAATTGATTTGGTTTGGTCGTGCCTACAATCTAGATGACTCAATGTTACAATAATTCTGCTATCGACACGTGCTTCAGCAATATAATTATAATATTATATAAAAGAGAATGGTGAATAATAATTATTAAATGGTTGTGGGTTCCGTAACATAATTAAAAATTATTGATATAGAAAATTTCGAGCAAAATTCTGTTATCGAGTTTATAAACATGGAATATGTGTAGATGGATGTCTTCTATCTATTACTCATTCAGGAAAGAACGGCTGGTTAAATCGAAGTGAAATTTTGTACACAGATAGGTCTATTTTGAATGATCTCATACATTACTTTTCTTCCGGTTCTTACTGAACTAAAATTCTGTCACAACAGATTTCAATTAAATTTGTTCTCTATTATAATCCACGAAGCATGAGATTTATCGCTTGAGCAACAAAATATATACAGATAAATAATTTTAAGCTATCAAGTATTAAGCCAGGTATAGCTTACATTATGGACACGATATTTGATAAGCAAAACAAACAGAATGGCGAGAACAATACTATAGATGTTTCTTTATAAAAAAAACAATGATTATTGCACAGGGTGGCTTAATCGCTGTATGGGATTTCTTCCATGCAAATACGTTATTAATTGGAAACATAATGTTATAAACAACTTCCTGTCGTGAAAAATATATTATGTAGCAACCCTGAATGCCTATGTTATTACAAAATTATGCAATATAACCTATAAAACTGTTTAATCACGCACTGATTAATTTCGAAATCATAGCCTGGTCGCAGGTTGTTATGAATTAATTTTATAAAATTTATAAATAAACCGCGGAGAATGCAGTTTCAATTATTTTGTAAGCGTTTTCCCTGCCTTTAATGATAAAAAACTGAGTTTAACGACCAGTGGCTTTATATTTTAACCCAAATAAGGTGCATCACGCTTCATTAGGGCATGTCTAGTCGTTCCGGAGATTAACCGTCACAAACAAACGATCAGACAAATCGTTGTTTTATCGTAGATCCCGTGTATTCTTACACATATTTCATTAGTGTTACAAGTATTAATGGTGTTAGTGCTTTATCTATTGTTCTAGTAAGATGTTACTACATGAATACCTTTTACATGTACGTTATTATCTGAAATTTATCAACTTTTAATGCGCAAGTAATATATAACATCAATATAGAAGTAGTATACCATCACTACATAGTATAAAACAAAGTCGCTTTTTCTGTCCCTATATCCCTATGTACCTACCTATGTTTAAAATTTAAATCTTTAAAACTACGCAACGGACTTCGATGCGTTTTTTTCAATACATTGATTCTAGAGGAAGTTTTTTAGTATATGATTTATTACATTTTAGACAAAGCGGGCGAAGCCGCGGGAGGAAAGCTAGTTCTACATAAGATAGAATCACAGTACATTTCGATTAGCATTCTATGTTAACCTAGCCCCCGATATACTTATCTAACAATATATAAAAAAAGCCATGGGGTAAAAGTAATATGAAGATAAAATGGGCCGTAATGTAATATCATACGTCCCAGAAGAGGGACAAAATATCTTTGCCCCAAAATAGACAAGGGCTGATAATCTCTATTATGCGATGCGGAAAATTATTTTTACGATCGCCATATTTTATTTTGTTTTGTACTGGATAGATAGATATATAGGTCCAATGTTATGATGAATTTTATGACGTCAAATAAAATAAATTGACAACGTAACTACCTATTTATAAATAAACTAGCTGCTCCGCGCGGTTTCACCCTCGTAGCTCCTCTCCTGTTGGTCATAGCGTGATGATATTATATAGCCTTCCCATCGAGATATATTACTAGAGGGGTTATTCCAAACAAAAACATTGCGCGCGGCCGATGTGGTGGGGTACGTGTGGAACGAGCGAGGCGTGGCTTCAAGTTCAAAGATTAAGCAATGCGTGCAGATGCGACACATTATGCAATCTGTTTACTCGGTACTATCTGGTGGTACTGATACTAGGGAATTAATAAAACGAGGATTTTATATTAAACTATGTATTTTAATTTCCTTTAAATAATATCAATTTATTAAGCTTTTGTCGTTTTGTGTAGTAATCAATAGTTTTATCAGTTTTTGCTTCATGATGTAATTTAAATGGATACGATGATTCAATGTTGATGGCGTTTACGTATAAGAAACTCACATTTTGAAAAATCTCACGCGAGATTCGAGGATGGGGGAGGGGTTGAATAAATTCTCACGACATCTCACCAGGGGGGGAGGGAGGTGCAGAAAATTTTAAAAAACACCTCACGTAATTTATGGACGCCCCCTTACTCGATCACAATTTTTGTAACTTTACTATAAACGGAACTACATTTAAAAATATACTTTATTTATTGAGTTATAAGGTTGCTTCCATTCTGTTTATTTACATTCTCAAAAACATCAATCGCTGCAGAGGTGGCTTGCGACAAAGGCGGCTTGTGTCAAAGGCCTCGGCGATATCATTTAAGAACATAATATTATGTAGGTACTTTAGGCAAACTTGTTATAAGATCTATTTTACTTTCTTATTAGTCCATTTGACAAGGATAATGGGTAAGATACCTATTGGAATAATTTTATTATTATGTATGTACTTATTAAATCCGCGAATAAAAAAAATTTTTAGTCGTGAATATAGAAATTGGGTCGCATTTTTTTAATCCGCGAATAGTGAAAACACGAATAAAGGAAGCGCGATTAAGGAACTTTTACTGTATTAGTTTCTGTGAATGTTGTGTTTATTTGTAATTGTTGTGCATAATAATTTATAAATCCTATTGGAACAACTATTGATTAGGCTTTTTTTAATAAATAAAAATAGGTAAATAAATAAATATTACTTAATATAACCTACCGTTTTACTTTGCGTAGTCGGGTAAAAGTATAAATATTTAGGTACTACACCACGGTAATCTTTCCTAGTAGATATTGTATATACATAGTTAAAAAAATCCAGTTACATTTTTTTAACAGACTCATCGATAGTGTCACGTCTGTGCTGTTAGTCTATGAAAAATGGCGCGAAACGCAGAACGCGTGGTGATTTTTCGCAAAATGATAACAATATTAGTAAAATGCATGACTTACTCATAATAAGGAAACTTACTGGTGAAAAGTCACTCCTCGGGCTTTGTTTGTATTATGGGAACTGTTAAAACAATATCTAAGCAAACACGAAGGCATTTTGAACAGAGCAATAACACGTGTTGACGCGGCAAGCGGGGGGCACAGTCCGACACAGACTAAAGAGACTTGTGATTCTTACCTCTAGCTCGTGTTAAAGAGAGTGTAGTAGCGATCGCCTCTCTAGTACGTAGTACATTCTATCTCGATGAGCCTTCCTCGATAAATAATAGCTTATTCTCTTATTCTCTTATCTAACACCGAAATAATTTTTCAAATCGGGTCAGTAATTCCCGAGATTAGCGCGTTCCAACAAACAAACTCTTCAGCTTTATAATATTAGTATAGATTAACTACGTACAACCGAAATAAAAGTATAACAATCACAAAATCAAACTCGAATTTATGAAATGGATATATCCTAACAATAAAACATTGAGGATCAAATACCACGGGTTCAATATAGAATAAAATTTCTAATCAAGTTTCAGAAGCTCAATTAACGCTTAAAAGGAAAATGTATTTGATGCGACATTATTAAATTGATAATTCGTCCAGAAAAGGTCACGCTAAGGGCTAAGGTTTATTAATACAAAACTGTTTGATCCTTTATTATTGGAATAAAAGATCAAAGTAAGAGGATACTTCAATCGAATTGAAAACTATGGAGGGGTTTACTTGGAAGTCGTACAATAGATGATTTTACAAATTAACGTTAACTCAGAGCTTTTGATATATAAGTTTTAATAGTATCAACTATAAACAATATAATATAGATTTATAATATAATCTTCTTATATATAAAAATGAATCGCAAAATGTGTTGGTAAGCGCATAACTCGAGAACGGCTGAACCGATTTCGATAATTATTTTTTTATTATATTCCTTGAAGTACGAGGATGGTTCTTATGTAGAGAAAACGAAAATATTATGTACCACGGGCGAAGCCGGGGCGGACCGCTAGTTTATAATATAAACTAAGGATACTTATGAAGATTATTATCATTGTAGACTGTTTGTTAAATATAATACTTGAAACGTACTTAGTAAATAAAGTATAATTTATTAAATTTCGTAGTAGGCTGCTGAGTGGTTATCGATTGAATTAGAAAACTTTGGCAGAATTTCACACATTCTTTTTTATCGCTTTTTAGGACAGTAATTGTATGTTCTAGCAAACAGCTAAACGCTCTTAATAAATATTAAGTATATATTTTAAAAGTATTCTACTTTTAACAATGAGAAAAAAAACAATGTCTGGTTTTGAAGTATGCATTATGATGCAGTCTATTTCATTCGTTTTAATACACTTGTTATTGTTAAGGGCCCTTAGTAGGTGAAAACGAAAAAATGGACTGTTTTCTATGAGCTATAATTGAAAATATTGAAGTTTTTTCGCACTGAAATTTCTAATATGTATTACAGAACGTATGTGTGATGGGATGACTGTTTCCAAAACACGATTGGAAAAATTTTGCTCGATAAAAAAAAATCCTGAAGTTACCTCTAAAATATCATATAAATTCTCATTACAACTGTATTTTACGATAATAATTCGTATAAAATCACAAATACATAGGTATTTACCTTCTCGATTTCGTGACTGTTTTAGATTTAGAAAATACTAAATATTTTCATTCACTTTTTGATAAAAATGTGAATGGCGCTTACGATTTTCAGTTTCGAGCCCGTTGATTCCATACTAAACGCGGACCCCCTCACCGCTTACCTCAGGCCCGAATAGCTGAATTTTCGCTGACCGCCTAACCCCCCTTAAGGGCCTTTCAACAATTAAAGGGTATGGTCTCACATCGTGACTGGTACCGTGTGGTCTATGTATCGGAGTCGTGGATCATTTCCAAGTTCCTAGCATGGCTGTAGGGCTGTCACCATAGATGTTAACTATAACAGCCACGCCAAGCCACTAGGCTTTGTGATTCCATTCACATTTGTCATGAATTATGAAATAATTAGTTAAATGGTAGAGTTGTTAATGTAATTATGCTCTACATCCTTGTTAATGTTCGAGGTGTATAGCAATATCATTTTAATATGCTTTAGATTATTTTTATGTTAAAATCCCTAACGATAGGGTTGTCACTATATCGGTTTTAAATGATTTTAAACAATGATCACACTTGAGAATTTTAAATAATCTTATATACATACACAAGCGGTCCTTTTAAATAAAATAATTGTATGTCTATTCAAGAACAAGGTTTTTCTCTAGGCAGGTAATGTTAATATATAAACTGTTAAGGCTTTACTTTCACAGATGTTGTTGGCATTTAATCAGACAGTGAAAGTTTGTATTTGCTAGGGTTTACTTTGAGTTTCCAGAATTGTTATTGTAGATACTGTTCTTTATTTTGCTACGTAATAAACTTAAGAATAAACTACTTGTAATGTGTTTTTGGCTGTCGTTAGCTAAGTCTTTATTGTGATGAATATTTTAATAATGAATAAGTGATTTATCATTATTTTTCTACTTCAAAGTAATAGAAGGAGAAATACTTTTTATTGAGTAGACACTGACACTTGACAGGTCTATTCGATTTTAAAGGCATTCGGACAAAATTTTTATGAAATATTTAAACTATACAATTAAAATACCTAATCTCTTTCCTCCTAATATGACATGACTGTCCCCAGCATAAATAGGGTCCATCCCGCGTGTGGCGCCCATGCGGCTTGCATGCGCATGCTGCTTGAATACCAAGCATGCTAACATATGCTAAGCATGACATACTGTGTCGATTGACGCTTTAATGGGCGCGTGATACGAATTGTGAAATAATTCTCTGAACGGCGTTAGGATTTTCATAAAAGTCACGTCCCGATATAAAATACGTTTGGTTATTGCTAATTCACGTTATTTACGAAATATTGTAGTCGTTTAGAAAATTATTTTGAAACGAATTTTGTTCATGTTCAGGGTTATTTTATAGCGTTTTGTATGAGACCTTTTCCTTTTGTATTATGATGTATAGGTAATTTTTTAAATACTGGTTACCTATATTTTCTCTCACTTTAGTAAAAGTTTGAATGTACATATTTATACTTTTAAATTTTAATATAAGTGTGAGAGTGTATTCATTCCAAACTTCCTTATAAATATTAATTTTCAAACATACATACAGTAATACTTATACGTATTAAATATCATCTGTGAACCTGAAAGTACTGGTCGTGCGAGTTATATCTAGACGACCTAGGAAACTTAAGATGTCACCCAAGGCTTGACACACAAGGTTATAATGAGACTTTAACCATTCTATTAATAAATAATTATACAGAAGTCTATAAATAAATATACTTAGTTCCTACGTTGGCTTATAACGATCTCTTCCAGAAAACTTACGGGATATAAACGGTACAATTATACAGACGCAATACATACAAAAAATCCAACCCTGGTTAATTATTTTTATATCTTTTAATGACTCCATTAATCACAATAAATGTCGTCGGAAAATGTCGATGTCTAACACATTATTTTAATAAAGGTCCTACAGTCATTATTATACTTTTTATAGCTATTAGCAAGTATATTATCTTTTAATTAGGTTTTCACTCGTGTTAAATTGTTGGTATGTTTTATTATTATACCTAACTTCTAAAATCTTAAGATAAGAATTAAAAAGGCTTTCTTTCAATTTCAAATTGTACATGTATTTAATTTATTTTTTACCTTTTTATACCAGCATTAAATCAATTAATACTTTTTATTTGCAGCGCGTCCGTCAATTCACAACATCGCTCGATGAGCTTGCGTCGCGCGTGCAAGCGGCCGAAGCAGCTAGGGCGACATGGAGGGCGCCGGGAGACGCGCGGGACGCGAGGGCCCAGCTGGACGCCGTGTCTCGGGCCAGGGCGCAGATCCCGCCGCTGAGGAGACAGGTGGACGAGCTGAGGGCACAGGCGCAAGCGCTGGCCAGGGATAACGTGCAATTGCCTGAACATCTTGTGGGCAGATT
>CAJQZN010038005.1:0-10879 GCA_907164685.1 Colias eurytheme | reverse complement strand
CCCCGTTTTGGCTTGACGTTGAGTTTTGGGACACCCTGTAT
Organism: Colias eurytheme; assembly: GCA_907164685.1. Taxonomy (NCBI): domain Eukaryota; kingdom Metazoa; phylum Arthropoda; class Insecta; order Lepidoptera; family Pieridae; genus Colias; species Colias eurytheme. The sequence continues at coordinate 10,838 of CAJQZN010038005.1, read as the reverse complement.
AATATAATAAGTTGACTACACACCGGTTGAATTTGGATATTTGTCTCTTTGAAGTTTTATCAAAATTCAACAGTGCGTAATTTTTTTATATAAATTATATCAAACGTAAGGGCATTTTGTATTTTCAATGTATAATTATTCTATAAGTTTTTACATAATTCACGAATATGTTAAATGTGTACCTTATTAAGATATAATTTAGCAGTTGTCTCCGTCCGATAGCTCATGCTTGTGTCAAATGTATATTTTGTATTAATATAACGCTTTACTGTAGATTTTTATATAAGATCATATTATATACCACTTGGCTGAAGCTAATCTCACGTACTGAATGTAAAATAAAATAAATCGAAAATACCTATCATTGTATTTTCACAATATTTTAATGGCTTTGGTTATATGATACTCGATTCATCATTCAAATGAAACTCAATTACTTACCTACAATGATTTTAAAAAATACTCACACGGTCACACCATTGTAACTTGTAAGGTATAATTATCGTGTTTAACTTTCACTGTTTTCCTACGAAAAGGTTTTTAAGTTTCCTTCTCCAAAATTAAAGAAAATGAAAAGAAAAGTTCAAAGATTTTTAATTTTTGAGTCCTTTTTGTCCATAGCCAGTATTTAAGATATTATGACAAAAGACAGATAACAGTAATGTTTGCCTAACTTATCAAAACATTTAAGTACTTCACATAAAAAAATTAAAAATGTGTAAAATAAATGCCCAGTGACTGAGGCCAATAATTGTGCACGGACGCGTCAATATGACGAATGCAAGGATTGACGCGATGTTGCCGCGCTGTACGACAAACGCAAACGCATGACGAGAGTCTGACGCGACGTTGCCGCGCCGCACCACGAACTCATGCAGCGCAGCTGACACGACGTTGCTGCGCCGTATGATGAGCGGCTGGTGAGGCGTTGCCGCGCCACACGACGAGCGGTTGACGCGACGTTGCTACTCCAGTCTCCACACGATGAACGCATGACCAGTTAACTGACGCGACGTTGCCGTTCCGTGAACATTCCACGGAGCGGCAACAGCAACGAAGGAGAATCCTTACCATTAAGGTACCAATATGTATATTTTTGTAATTAAGAGTCATACTAATATGAATTTTTGAACTTGGGTCCATGCTTATTAGAAAAACAACATCGTTAAATCCATAAAATATTTAAACGTATCCATTTGTAAACCAATGTATAAATGAATTAACATAAATGCTGCTATTATTTATCTATACACACTGTTACAAAGATACGATGTATAATATAACCGTTTGATAGTTCCATATATCCACGAAACATGTTTATATGCTCACTGTTATATTATGTACTATTATATACTTTTGGCTCGTATGACTAGCCATCTGTTATATTTTATTGCATTTAATAAATAATTTTCATCTGATTTTTGGCATTTTTATTTCTCGTGAACAAATAATATTAACCTTATATTTCACTACTCTAGGTACTTTCGAAAAATCAAAGGTTTAATAAAAATATAGTTAATAATATAAATCTTTTTATTGATCTTTGCAACCTAATTTAGAAAATATAACCATGTTTAGTACAAAATTAATAACGCATATTGATTATATAATATAACAACTGTTGTATAGGTATTTGGTTGTGTTCGGTACTCTTACAAAATTGTCCAAAATTTAACATTTTTTTATATGGCAATTAAGTTTATAACAATTAAAGGCACTTATTAACTATTTAACTAGTACATGGTGGTCATTATAATTACGATAAGTAAAAAAATAGTAATAATATTAAATCTATGTTAAGGTCGTTGATGTGCGTTAAGCAAACATAAAAATTTACAATGTTATTATTAAAAACTTATAAAATTAAATTTGTATAAGTTTTTACACTTGTTGTTTCGCTTTCATAATGGCGGGTTATTTTCCTTACAATTCCTTCACAGACAAAATAATAATGCTGAATTATATGTAATAGAAGCAATATATAAATAGGATAATAAGATAATACAACCATCTTAAATTATAAATCGGCATACATGTTTGTACCACCAAATTTAAATAAACAGGTACCAAAATGCGTAACCTATTTTTGAATTCCCCACCAAAACTTACATCTATTTTCATAGTAATATAAAGGCACTCAGTCAAACACTTTTCAAGTGCTTTTTTACAAATACTTACAGTTATTAATTAATTTTTCTTACATATAATATATGCTCATAAGTCATCATAGCATTTACATCTACATCTGTTGTAGGGTTTCTGAATAGCCAATAATAGCCAATCGGTTTTTGTAAATTTTCGGTAGAAAAATATTTAGATATTATTATTCTTTAATGTTCTCATGAAGAAAACTATTTGATAAATCTAGTATTTATATCATATTCCTTTCAAATCTTCAAATTTTATTTAAAAAAAATTTTGTTATAAATTCTCAAAAAAATAGTTACTTATGTATAATATGATAAACTTCATATCGTTTAATGAGGCACATACAATGGTCTATCCATTAAAAATAATACTTAAAAATATTTGTATAACAGGCAGAAGTAACAGAATTAGTTAATAATATATTCATGACTAATTTTCTTATAATTGTTAATTTAATAATTTAAATGATTCATATCTGTATCTGTATGACTGTTAAAATTTAACATAAATTAAAACCTCAGTAGGTCATCAAATGGTTATAAACATAAGCATAGCAATAATATTACTTTCTTATTTGGTAAACAATACCATAATAAATTCAAAAGTGAATACTGATAACATACAACAAAATACTTAAAAACTTAAGAAATAAAAATATCCCCACAGTTAAACAATGAGCAAATCTTATCATCTACTTTATAAAAAGAGTTTTTATCTGAAAAATTCTTTAGTTATTTAAGATAAAAACTATTTATATGCAACCACCTGCTATGTTACTAAACAAGTTATAAAATGGCATTTGTATGGAATATCTTTTATTTTTAATTTATTTTTTCAATTTAGATTTTTCGAACCCGCAATTTCCGCACTACATTAGCAAGATCCTAGATCTAGGTCAATCAAGTTGTTCTTATGCCTAACTATCAATACAATTAATAATTCTTGTAAGTACCAGCTCTAAGTAGATATCAAATTAGATATAGTTAAAATATATAAATGCACTTTACATAAGAAGTTTGTGCCAAAATGTGTATCTGTGGTATATGTATAAAATTGATGTGTAAAAGTATATAAACATAAAATATATTTCCAAAGCTACCTTACCTTACAATATAATTCACAAAATGAATAAATCGTCATATAAAAGTTATACTTACAGATACAATTTCATAACAAATTTGGTGCATATAAAAATTTCCAACGTCATAAGAATTGTATTATTGAGCCGGCAGTCCTCGCTTCCACGCCTTGTATTTCAAGAATGCTTCCACACCATATGCAGCGATAGCGCACGCTCCAAAGAACTGGAAAATATAAAACACATTTTATTTTTATTTTATTTATTTATAACACTTTATTGCACAAACAAAATTAGCACAAAAATAACATTAAAATACAAAAAGAAGGCATAGTTTGTACAAGAGGCGGCCTTATTGCTAAGCAGCAATCTCTACCAGGCAACATTTAATATACAAAATAATGTTGGAATGGTAATACTAATTTTAAGTGATGAATGGAGGGATTTAATAGATTCTCGGTTTATTAGATTTGAATGAGCTGAATTTACTGTTAGCTTAAGAACTGAAAATTACAAAAAGTCATTTTTAATATCATTCATGATATGTTTATAATCTTTGCTGGTATAAAATTATGCATCATTATTTTAAATTTTAATCAATAGATTAGATTAAAGTCATACTATTATTTATCTCTATATGTTTATTCATCACTTATTTATAATTTAGATTAAAAGAACTCACCCCAACCGCATACCCTACGCTTTCGCCAATCGTCATAGCAAAAATAGATGTTACAATATACGCCAGACACATTAAAGTGCAAAAGAAAAACTCTCCTTTCAGCCACGGCAAGTTCTCGTACTTCTCAACAAAGTGGAACATGTACATAAGGAACAAGACTATGGTGATAATGTTCCCGATCCAATATACTATGTTGTAGAAAATAGCCGACAGCCACGCCCAGGAGATTTTGATGCAGATGAAGCCAACCATGTTGCATACCTGAGAAAATGATGAAAAATGTGCTAAAAATCAAATCGCTAGTCACCATAAGCGTGGGGATGTGAGAATATAATAGGAGGCATATAAGTCAAATCAGTTTTTATAGGATATCATAATATAGATTGTCATAGTCAAATATAATATAAAAAGAATAGAGATTTCAAAAGTTTGCACTGCATATAGCTTTTACTACCAAACATGCAATAATATAATGATTTTTATAAGAACTGAGGAGCTTCGGAACAAAAACCGCTAAATCCACTTTCTAAGATTTTTGACAAATCGGAAAAAACGTTTTATTTCTTTGTTTTTTTAGGTAAAAGAGAGTAGAAAATCTTAATATATCAACATTAGCAACATTGTTTGGTGGCCAAATCAACAGATTCGTGTGTGAAGTAATAAACGAAAAAAAAATAAAAAAAAATGGATATAGCGGTTTTTGCTTAGACTATCCGGATTTATCGTTTTTTGAAAAAATCAACTAAGGATTTATCGCTTTGTGAAAAAACCATTAACATTTTTGGATAAAACTAAGTATATGAGGAATTAAATAATTAAAAATTAAAAATTGATGTATCGGTTTTTGTCTCAACCTTATAAAAATCTATCAAATTTATGTAGGATTTATCGGTTTCTGTTAAGATATCAATTTTCTTTTACCTCATCAGTGGATTTATCGGTATCTGTATAGATCATTTAACTTGAAGCGCATTTTTCTACTAGATTCATCGGCTTTAGAACAGATTCAATAAGCTTATCATGTAAAATTATGCAAAAGCATCGAAATTACAAAAAAAAAAGAAAAAAATACAGCACGTCGTTTATCGGTTTTTGTTCCGACCCTCCTCAACTATAATTAACTTACCACTTCAACTACTTTTAATATTCCTGGCCATGTTTTAATATATCCTTTATCAAACTTTAAAGTCTTTTTAGGTGGCGGTGGAGGAGGTGGGGCAGAATTTTGTGTAAAATGGTCAAACATTGTACTTTATGTTCTAAATGTAAGACTTAGTATCACGAAATCGCCAAGATTCTTACACCTTCCTGGAAAAAGAGCAGTAAATTAATACAGAATTTTACTTTTTTTACATATTTGTTACGTTTTTGTATCTAGTTTAAACAGTACAAACCTGCACAGGTTCCTTTCAGTACCCTGATATGTTTATCAATAATTATAATAGTACTCGTTACTTCACACTCTAATTATTAATTAATCCAATAAGGCAATCAATTATGAGGACAGAATTGTTGATGTTAAAACTTTTGGCGCTTTATCTCAAACCTTAATTATAAGTGATAATTTATACTCCTTTTGCTAATTCGATATTAAAACCATTCGTATTGTAAGGTATTTTAATTTGTTTAATAAAAAATCCAAAAAAGAAATTTATCTAAAAACTTCGTAACAACAGCAACAAGTTATCAAAACTCAACTGTCAAAATATCAAAGAAACTAGAAATTTCAATATTCTATAGGCTATGGTCAAATGTCAAGTCAATAAGGAATAACAATTTATAGTGTATTTAGTATTTTAAATCGGTAAATCCTGTGGGTAAATCCGATTGTTTAGTCCGCGTTTCCATCTGCAAGAAAACTTCCGGGAGAAATGTCCGACAGTCTGTCCGACAGCAGCTTGCAAGTGTGAAAAGGTCTAGGACAGTTTATGACGCTGTGCTATAAAATAAGGAAAATATTTTGGTCACCAAAAGCACAGACTAATAATAATATACTACGTATACAACCAAAAGCCTTAGATCGTGCTTAGATCATTAAGTAATGGATGGAGTACGCGTAACTCACACTATGAAACACAATCACACATTCACAAAAATAATTTGTGTCACGAAAGTCGTAAAAATTTACGACCTTTTAAGGCTTAAGCGACGAGTTTTTAAATTCAACTCTATAACTAAGTTCATAAAAATTAAATTTGCATTTCATTCAAGATAGGTAGTCTCGTGGAGAGTGCGGTTCAATATCGCGTTCTAAATTCAACTTTATGACTTAGGTCATAAAGATTAAATTTGTATTTCTTTTCAAGATAGTCTCGCAAGGAATGCGGTTCATTATCGCGTTTTAAATTCAACTTTATCTCTTAGCTCATAAAGATTAAATTTGTATATTTTCTTTCCATGATAGTCCCGTGGGACCGCATCAATGATCGAGTAAACATGACTCGATTATTTGTCTTGATCATATCGCTAAACGATACATCGACGATTATTAGAAATTGCATTTATTAAGAAATGTACGTTAAAAAAATAAAAAAATATACACAAATGAAAGGTTATTCCATCTTTTTTAATATTCGACATGTTTGAATTGCTTCTGCAAGACTTGACAGTACAAAACGGCATTTTTAGCGGAGCACTCGCAGACGTCCTTTCGATGTTTTACGAATACGCAGAGTGTTTGTAATCGATTACGCAAGTAGTTTTTATGAAAGCATAAGATTTTTCGATTCGAATAATCTTATACCTCGGCAAAAGGGGAAACGCCTGCGAACGTGTTATCCATTACTTAATGATCTAAGCCAAAAGCTAATTAGAATAAAGATTAAAAAATCTAGGAGTTTCCGAATGACTAGACCGTACAGTCAAGCTAGAAATTTACTCAAGTCCAAAAACTTTCGATTAGTGCAAACGTAGTTTCAAATCAAGCAATATTACAATAAACTAATGTGCAATAACTATTGTATACAGGGTGTAATCGTTAAGTGTGCACAGGCTTGGCACAGGTGATTATAAATAAATAAATAAATTTCTAATAATAAATAATAAATTACTATGGCCATTTTACTCATAATCGCTTGTGCACTGCTCACTAACGCTTGTACTATGCATTATGGCTGGTTCACACTTTGATTAGTGCGAGTGCAGGTGATTAGTGCAGGTGTTTAGTAACTACGTGTGGACAGCGACTGTTTAGTGCAAGTGTTTAGTAGGCTGTGTAGTAAAGTGAATAGAAGCGTGTTCTATTTTTTTGCGAGTGGACTGCGAGTAGCCACGTCCCGCGCGCCCTCCCTTCTCCCTCACTCGCAGTGTGCCTGCCTAAACACGTCTGGACACGAGTGTTTAGTGTTTAGTGTTTAGCGTAGTGTGTAGCGTCGCGAATTGCACCATTGACCTGCACTCCCACTTATCACCTGCACTCACACTAATCAAAGTGTGAACCAGCCATTATGGGGCCTTGACAGGTTCCTGTGACACTAGTCCAAAATCCAAATTGTCAAATGTCACCACTGTACTGTCCACTTCGTTGATGAAAAACAGCAAGTCGAGGTTAACTTATCGCAGTTTACGATTCTTGAATGAATTATTCGTGAAATGTGAATTCTAATAAATACAAACCCAATTATAAAACGATCTCCGGATCTTCTTTCTTATGAATTCAAATGTATGCGCCAATAAAGTACCATGCAGCCTCTAAATTAAATGAGTGCGAAAGTTATTAATAAATCTATAAATTGTTTACTTGGCACCGGTTTTAGATAAGTTTATTAGATTTGTTGAATTTCCAAGTGTCCAGTGTTCGCATGTGATGGGAGAAAGAGATTGGAGACCGTTTATTTACGGCGGCCTTGCGTCGATTGTCGCGGAATTTGGTAAGCTTACCTCTGCACATTGAAAAATTAAAAAAAAAGTATGTAGGTCCTGAAAAGTTTTTAAACATCATTTGTTACGATACCTACGTATTATTAGTCTTTGTTGAGCGAGTTGATTCTATTAATTATTTCAATTATGTTTTAGTCTTTCGTCAATATCATTTATTTCTAATCAGATTCTAATAGGCATAAGAACAGATAAAAGGGGAAGTATATTTTATACATGGAATGCAAATAATTAAAATGTTTTACTCATCATTATTGCTACAATTAAAAGTATTAAATCCATGCTCTATTCCCGTCAGGCACATTTCCCATAGACACCACAAAAACAAGGCTTCAGATACAGGGACAAAAGATAGACTCTCACCATGTGGAATTGCGGTACACAGGCATGGTTGATTGCTTCGTTAAGACTTCAAAACAAGAGGGCATTAAGGCATTGTACTGTGGGTAAGTAAGCCCAGTTTGTAAAAATTTTAAGTAGTAAAATTTAAAAGGATTCAAACCTACATGTTGTCACTGTCACAAAATAACTTTTAATATTCTTTAATAAATGTTTACAAGCATTTTAATACTATAAAATTTAAAAGCCAATTTATACATGGATAATGTTGTTGTTATTGTATTCAATAACCTCCTGACCTGATATTGTTATTGGTACAATACAAGATGCCATTCCTTTCTTTTGTATCTGAAGTGTGAAGAAATATTGCAATTTGTTAGTATATCTGTTTTCAATGTGCGAGAACATGAAAAAAAAAACTTTAAGTTTGTTTCAAATTTCACTATCATCAAATATTTTATTCGTTATTATCAAATTTTCACTAGTAATAAAACATTCTAATCTTTTAGATATTAGAATTCAGTTATATCTTATATTAAAAGTTGAATAAGTCATTATAGAACAAATTTTACAACTGTGCGTAAATCCCCTGATAACAATTAGACATAAGATAAGGATTGTCTTAATTCCACTGTTATTGTGTTCTACAATCATAATTATTCCATTTTGTTTTATTGTGTCTAGAGTTCAAGTAATGATAGCATTCTTATAACAGTGATGCTTATCAAATGATACACTGATTTTGCTGTATTATCCTTAATATGTACTTGTTTTGCTATGACGGCATAGAGTCATCAAGGAAGGCCTTGAGTTTCATACTTATAGTTTAACTAGCGGTCCGCCCCGGCTTCGCCCGTGGTACATATTTCGCAATAAAAAGTGGCCTATGTCCTTTCTCGGGTATTAAAATATCTCTATACCAAATTTCATGCAAATTGGTTCAGTAGTTAAGGCGTGATTGAGTAACAGACAGACAGACAGAGTTACTTTCGCATTTATAATATTAGTATGGATGTGCTTTTTATTAAATAGGTTTGAAGTTGGTGCCGAACATTAAGCACTTAGTATTAAGCCCGTGCACCGACATCAAACCTTTTTAATAAATAGCACATATAAATAATATGTAGTAAATAATAATGTCAAATCTTTTTTATGGTACGGGAGCTATTAACGTTTTAAAAAAAGTCATTTTAGTATAGTTGGGTTTTTGATATACTGTTTTTCTTGCTATTTCGGTTAGAGTCCGCGCTGTCTTGCTGGCGGTAGTGGTTGCGTTTATTAGTGCGCACAGGAAAATATCCGTAATTTAAAGTCATTTATTAACGCGTAATTTTTAATCATTTGCCTTTAGATAGATCTATCAGACATAAATTTGTTATTGCAAGACGTTTTTTTCGTTGTTAAATAGGTGCCATACGCGATTTTTTATTTCAAAATCATTAAAATGTCATCGAAATAAGTGAAATTACATCAATGAAAATTAAGCTCTCCGTGCCATTAGAGCTTTTTGTGAAAATTAAGCTCTCCATGCGATTAGAGCTTTTTGTGAAAATTAAGCTCTCCATGCGATCAGAGCTTTTTGTGAAAATTAAGCTTTCCGTGCGATTAGAGCTTTTTGTGAAAATTAAGCTCTCCATGCGATTAGAGCTTTTTGTGAAAATTAAGCTCTCCGTGCGATTAGATCTTTTTGTGAAAATTAAGCTCTCCATGCGATTAGAGCTTTTTTGTGAAAATTAAGCTTTCCGTGCGAATAGAGCTTTTTGTGAATATAAAGCTTTCCGTGCGATTAGAGCTTTTTATGAAAATTAAGCTCTCCATGCGATTAGAGCTTTTTTGTGATAATTAAGCTCTCCGTGCGGTTAGAGCTTTTTGTGAAAATTAAGCTTTCCGTGCGATTAGAGCTTTTTGCGAAAATTAAGCTCTCCGTGCGATTAGATCTTTTTGTGAAAATTAAGCTCTCCATGCGATTAGATAGACTACAGGCACAGATTAGAGAATAGTTACTTCGTAACAGATACATCACTCCCATACAAAAGCTAAAATACCTACGCTATATTTACCTACAAAATGCGCCGCAACTCGGCTGCAGTAAGAAATGTACTCTACGAACACGCACCGAGAAGCGAGTTTCCCGCGCACGCCGCGTGATTGCGTCATCAAACGAAAACTTTAGGGTTGTACCGAGCGCGTAAATTAAACACAGAGTTGCTGAAACACTTAATTTTTTATTGTTCATTATAATTGTTACATTATACAATAAAAAAAATGAAATCTTATTGATAGTAGTTGTTTCCTTCGGTTTCACCCGCGTGGACCCGCTATATGTGTCTCCCGGATAAAAAGTAGCCTGGTAGGTTTGTGAGTTTCTTTATTACTGCGTGGCTCGGGGGCTGCTGACTATATGGCTGAGATTTACGGGTTCATGGGTAGAGGGTTCATTCGGGTGAATCTGCGGCCACAAGACCAATACAGATAAGAATTATATGTGCTTTAATACATCGACACCCGTCCACATCGCAATTATAACCGGGCGTCTTGGTAGCGAGCGCGGGAAACGTGACGCGAGTGCGCAGTCTCGCGTGTGCCAACCAACTGCCGCTTGGGTCGGTACCGACCTACTGTGCGGTAGGCTCTTATAGCGCGACCTTGAGCGAGTGACGGAGGCCTGCTACAGGCCCATGTTGAAAAAATTATGGGTCATTTGACCCACCACCT
>CAJQZN010037997.1:0-11601 GCA_907164685.1 Colias eurytheme | reverse complement strand
TGTCTAACCTCCTGGGGAGGTTGTGTTAAATCTCTGATGATTCGCTTAGAACGAGCCCAACGGGCTGTACTTAAGACAATCACCAACAAACCTCTCCGCTTTCCAACTAGCGAATTGTATGCCCTATGCCAAGTGCCGTCGGTACGTCAATTATATATACTAAAAATTGTTATGAGAAAACACTTGGATACTTCTTATGACCCCAACCTTATAAATTCCAGGCGTAGATATGACAGGGTGTGTACTATTGAACGTCGCAGAACCGCGGTAGCTGGTCGCCACTATCCATTTATTAGTTCCTTAATCTATAATAAACTCAATCAGGTTTTAAATATCTACCCACTCTGTAATTTTAAACTTAAAAATATAGTCCTTGATTGGCTTTTGTCCCGTTCGTATGAAGAAACTGAAGAAATTATTAAATTTACAGTCTAAAACTTGGAAAAACCCATACACACTGGCACATACTCATACACTCACGAATACACATCTTCAGTCTCACAAACACACCTGCTATCTAGAATTTTGTACTACTTTTTTTTTTTTTCTATTTTTAACCGACTTAATTTGCATATTATTGTTAAACTTGTTACATTATTAAGATGGAACTTATTTTACGTATGGAGGTGGGCGTTGGCATCCGTGCCACAGCTCTTATGCTTTTACGGATGTCATCGTAATTTGAGTTTATGTACAATTTGTTATTATGTTCCAAATAAAGAATTTTTGAATTTTTGAATTTTGAATTATTTATTAATTAGGTGTCCCGTTCGCTGTCTTCAATATGTGCTTGCGCCGCGGACACCTGGTCGGCATTACGTGCTGAGCGAGCTAGAGTTCTACGCCTAGAGAGCGCCGTACTTGCTCAAAGCTTGCAGCTCGAGAGAGAGGGGAGAGTTAGAACACAACTTGAGCGCCGAAGAGCCATTTTAGAACGTGAAATTTTACGTGCCAGACATACACCGACATCTCAACCGAAAATCGGAACTAATCCCAGTTGGGTTTTATAACATTTTTTTATATAGACGTACCCATCATCGTCTTACTTGTTAATATTGAATTTCGTTTTTCAGATTCAAGCATTTTCTTTGAATGATACTGGGAGATCTAAAGTTAATATTTTCTTTTAGATTTGCTATTGTTACATGTGTTTTATGAATACTAAATACATTAAAAATACATAATAAATGCGTTTTTCTTTTTTAATCAGATCGTAATAAACAACACTCACAAAACTATACCACAAATGGACGATGACCATACAGATTACATTCTATGACTAGCTAGTTTAAGCATTTTATATTGCCTGTCATCTTGAAAATTATTTGGCACAAAAAGCGGCAGATTGCGAGTTACATATTTGTCTTTTGAATGTCCTACTGTAACTGCCTCACGAATAGGAGGCGCAAATGTATTTTTCCTTGAAGGTAGAGTCGGTACAAAACAATTATCGCAACCCGATATCCATTTTAGGGTTTCTAACTGAGTTGCTTTTTTCCGACTCATATTTTCTTTCTTGACTTTCTTATAATTAACAGGTTTGTTATCAAAATGGTTTACGTCGACATTTGGACCGTTCTTTGCATACTCTGTTTCAAATAACTTCTGCTTTGGGGTATATTCTTGTTTAAGCTGCTGTTCCATGTGCTTGCTTGTAAAATTATTTCTACCGTCACCTTTAATATTATACTGTTGTTCGAACGAATTTCCTAACTCATCTTCAAGGATTTCAAATAAAGTGTCCAAATTTTTTGCTCGACTCTCATTATTGTTTCTATCGTCCATATACGACTTATATTCTTGATTTTTCTGCTCTAGTATATCGATCTTCTCATCATTATTTCGTTTTTGCTGACTAATTTCCCGGATTTGATCTTCTAAAGTTAAAATTATCTTTTCTAATTGTGATATTTGTCCCTTTCTGGTCTCTAAACTATTAATTAGTACATTAATTTCTTCATTTTTCTCTGTTATTTGACTATTTAACTGAAATTAAATTGACAATTAGCTATTTATTTAAGTGTCTGCACTAATCATATTGATTTGTGCAGACACTGAAACGACACTGAAAGGGAAATATTTGTTTTTCTCTCTTCTTTCTCTAATATCAAAATCTACTAAACAGCTATGAAAGATACGTTATTTCTGAAGGGCTTATGTTTAGGCTTACGTTTTGACTGTAAAAATATAACCAATGAAAATTCACCTCCGAATCCTTTTGAGACCTAATTTCGAGGTTGTTCCGCAATAATTTTATGATATTAGCTTGCTCTTCCTCCTTTTGCGACAGTACTTTAATAATTTCCTCATTTTGTTTGAGTGCATGTTCCTGACGTGCAATTGTTTCCAAGTGTACTTCCAAATCAATATTTCGCCTTTGCAGTGTTTCAGCAAGTTCATTGTTTTTGCGTGTCATTTCTTGCACTTTATTCTTATGTAGATTTAGCTGAAATAAAAATAGTTATTTTCATATTTTTTAACTGTTAATAATTAGAAATGAATTTTCGGGATTCATACCATTTCGCGAAGATCATTCATATTTTCGTATTCACCAAAGCACTCTTGTAATTGTAAAATGTGGGTTTTAAGAGATGATAACTGTTCTTCATAAAGCTCCATTTTTGACTCGCTAAAATAAGAATAATAATAAAGCATTCAGACTATTCTCTATTTACATCCTATAAAAATATATTCACGAACCTGTCACGTAGCAAATTTTCTAAATGGCATTTCTTCTTCTCTAATGTAACTATGCAATCTTCTTTATTTTTAAGATCATTTCTCAATCTCTCTTCAATCAATCGAGACTCCTTAAATTTTCCCTAGAAACATAAATAGATTACTTACAAACAATTATGCGAGTGATCTTTTATAATGAAAAATCTTACCTCAAATTCTTTGATTGTGTCTCCTTGTTCCATTAAGCGATTTTGGCAGTGCTCATTTTCTGATTTCATTCTTAATAGTTCACCTTCTACAGATTCTAACTTTTTATCACGTTCACCTGTATCAATATAGCGAAAATAGTTTTCTCCATAAGTTTAACAAACAACTTTCAAATAAGAGAGACTACATGTACTTATTATATCAATTTTATAGATATACGAATAACTAATAAGTATTGAAATAACACTTACTGATTTGCGTTTCAAATTCTTGTAACTTCTGACACAAATCTTTATAACGCAGTTCAGCTTCCACAAGTTGAGCGCACTGAGTCTCAACTATTTCTTTCAAACGTTTATTTTCATCCATCTCTATATTATATTTTTTCTCAGCTTCTATCAGAAGTGTTATTTTGTTATTCAATTCATGTTTCAAATTACATAGTGATTCTGTGTAATGTGTTGATAGTTCTTCAAGGCGTTTTTCCAAATCTTCTTTTCTACTCAGGAAAATATAAAGTTTAGCCATGCTAACTATATTGAAATTTCTCAACATTTATAAAAATGATGAATGAAACTTACTCTGATTGTAGTTTTTCTCGAGCATCTGCGATTTCTTCTAAATGAGCAGTATTCTCCTTAATTGATTCGTTTAATTTATTCAATTCCGTATCGAAGTCAGATTGGAGTCGTTCATTCTGGGATTTGAAATAAAATAATATTAGAGTAGTTAAAATAAGATAACTAATTTTATTTTAATTTTATTAAGATTAAAACCTGTTCTTGCAGTTGCAATACGGTTCGATCCAGATTTCTTGTTTGAATCCGTGCTTGTTTTAAAGCAGCATCCAAATTAGTTGACTTTTCTTTTTCCATCTTGACCTCACAATTACAATGTGTCAAACGTTTACGTAATGAAGCACGCTCCATTTTCTCTTCCTTTAATTCTTTTTCCAATTCCTGAATATTATTTATGGTTTAGTTTTGTACAAAAAAATTGTCTTGCCTTTTGCTTTGATTAAAGCTTTTTTTTACAAAATATTGATTTTAGACTCGGACTACGCGTTAATTCCCTATTTACGATCATTCTAATAGGAAGATAGATATTTTTTTAAACTTATCTCTTTGAAAGATTGTATTTAAATCTTACCTCAATCTTAGCTCTATGATTTTGAGATTTAAGTTGCTCCGCAGTGTGCAGTTGTTTACGAAGATCGATGATTTTCGAGTTTAAGTCCGATATTTCGTACGTCAATTGTTCATTTCGCAACTGAAGAGGCATTGTTTCATTTATGCATTTCCTATAAGATCAGTAATATCGTTAGATATAATTATGTACTTATGCAAATATATAAGTACAAAAATTGTAATTTACCTCAAGAATTCCATAATTTCACCCGACTCCTTCAGAAATTCGTTTTGACCAGTATGCAACAAACTATTAAGCATTTCATTTTCAGAGTTAAATTCCATCAGTTTCTTTGATAATAAACTTATGCTGCACTCCTACAATTATAAAATTTACTATTTTAGCTTCTGATGTTATACTTGAAATATTTCTTTTCTACATGCAGTTAGAACCTTCTTTTGACTAACCTTTTCCTGGGTTATTAAGTTTTTAAACCAGCTCGTCAAGTCTCTCTGATGCGCCAATATTTGCTCGCAAGTCGTAACTAATTTCATGGGAATATTATTTAGTCTATTGACATCGATTGGCAGTGTTTGTTTTGCCGATATATCCACTGAAATTAGTCAATAATAATTTGCGTATCGTGTGTAAATATAGTCAGGATACATAATTATCTTGGTCAAATCCTACTAATATTATAAATGAAAAAGTGTGCGAGGATGGATGTAGGTACATATATGTGTTTGTTTCTCTATCACAAAAATAACTACTGGACGGGTTTGATTTAATTAAGCTTTACAGTAATATGGGTTCAACATCAGAATAACGCATGAGTTATAGAAATACATTATTTACATAGCTAGTATATATAAAATCTATCTGTAAAGTAAAATGACTCCAACCATCTTTAATCCGTTTTGACTCTTCGCAAAGTTGCAACAATTGTGCCGGAGACATATTGGACACATTCATCACTTTCAAGTTTTCCGTTGTTGGCAGCGACGCCTTCTGCCCCAATTTGGAGAGTTGCTGTTGCATTCCGCGAAGTGTTGCGTACATTTGCAATATTGTATTCTATCATTTAAATATACCTTTATCTTTATTGAAACTATTATTATAAAGAGGAATGTTTTGATTGTGTGATTAGGTCCCAAAACTACTGGACCGATTTGAAACAATATTTCACTAGCTGAAGCCTGAAAGCTACATTATTGCTGAGTGACATAGGCTATTTTATTTACCGTTTACCGCTATTTGGTAAAAGGTAAAGATTTTCCCCTAGACTTTATTAACAAATAAGTTTATGATGTCATCTGATGGGTATTTCAAACGACCGCTTTTTAATATCCACCTCCAGGATCTAACCCGAAACTTACTCATTAATTAAATAAATTTTCTAATAATTTTCATCATAAAAATTAAGCTCTAGATACAAGACAATAACATAACCTGTCGATCGTTTAATTCGCGTTTCATCTTCTCAAACTGAGCTAGTTTCTCTTGCCAATTCATTTGTAGCTGCACTACTTTTTCACTTCGTGTTGTAATCGATTCTAAAAAAAAATTATACGTTTTATAATAGACTATTAAATCATATTTAAACCACTGTATATTTAAATAAATATTATTCAAAATAATTCAATGATAGAAAAAATCGAACCCTCGTCGTTTTCCGTAAAAGTTTCATTCGAATCGTATAAGTCGTATAGATATCCGAAATCATCTTGCGCCTCCAATTCTTCACATCTTTTAATTGTTTCCTAATAATTAATATTCAATCAATAAACATTAAAATCCTGTTCTGAACCAATGAATAATAATTATTTAACCTTCCAGCGGTCGCGCGCGGTCTCTGAGTCCGCAACGAACTTGTTTCAGTCAATATACTGAAATTGTAAACAATAGACGCTTGCGCTTCCGTGATACCTTCGAGAGGGTGAGGTAGTACCTCTTAGTAGCCCTGTGACATTCGTCGCATGTACACGTGCTTTCTTATTTGTGTTTGCGGTCTCAGATTCCGCGCGCGACCGATTGTGTTCCAGAACAATCCAATGCAATTAAACCGAATCCGATATAAAATTTCTGAAAATGACCAAGGAGGATCGTCTTCAAACCAAGTTTTACGTGTCGCAGGTCGTTGTTACTATTGCGAAAGGAAAAAGAACCGCAAAACAAAGTATAGTTGTTTCAAATGTGGAAAACACATGTGTCTAGAACATGTGATTGTTATATGCCGAGAATGTTTATTTCCAGTAGATATTATGGACACTAATGACGAATAGTTTATTATAGTTATTCTAAACAAAAATTAGTAGTTTTTAGGTAATTTTTCTTTATTTCAGAACAGAACAAAACGTAAAATGATCTCAAAAATAGATGTCATTTTAGAGTTCCTATTACACAGTGCCAATTGATGATGAGTGTGATTTATTTCTAAGATAATTATAGTCAAGTTTATAAGTTGTTAATTGTAAAAAAGAAAATTGCATTTTGTTTTGTTTAATGTTGATTTATAACGGTGATTTCCACCCAGAGTCAAAAATTTTGAGTTTTTATAGACCTTTGTTCTATTAGGTACAAATAAAAGAAGTAATGAGTAATTAAGTTGTTTTTATTTTATTTCACATGTTTAAGACCTCTTTTTAATCATGTGCTATACAATAAGTCAAAATATTCATTTGTTTTCCCAAACGAGACACTTAAATTTGCGGAATCACAGACCGCGCGCGACTGCTTGTGTTCGGCGCAAGGGTGCGACCGCTGAAAGGTTAAGGAAGGAAAAATTGATACTGTTATTTAACCACTTGAATAAATTATTAAGATGAGAAAATTTTTGAATACAATGTAAATACTGGCATACCTGATCCGGAAGTATTGAACAAGTTTTATTGTTATACGGATTTCTCGCTGCCTGTTTCTGTAAATCAAATATATTAATCAAACACCTACGTAAGTACCAAGATGATAACAGTTAGTTCCTAGTTTAACTAAGCACCTAAATTTTAACTAAGAACGCACTTGCAGTAATTTTCACATTTTCACTAACTGGCTTACGTACGTATAACAAATTCTTCTTAGAAACGATGGAAATGGCCTCGTTTGTTTTTGAGGAAGTGGGAAAGAAATTGCGATTAATTTTCATTGCACTACAATAACACACAATAAAACTCGTAACATGTTGCAATTGCAAAAATAATACGAAGATTAATTATTAATTTGAATATAATATTACATACATGTTTAACTATTGTACTTTGATTATTTAACTGAAAGTAGATAATTAGAAAAAAAACTGGCCATAAAAATGTAGGGTGAATCATTAAAGACTTCTGAAAATATCTCATAAATGTTTTTATTTTCTTTTCACCTGTTTTACAGGTACTGTTATGGTCCTTGGTGATCTATAAGCCGGTGGCACATCAAATTTCTGACGGTCATTAACGTTCCGCCTTGTTGGTAATATTTTCTGAAAAATAGCCACATATTTATTCTTGTCACAATTGTATTGTTTACTATGTTATGTTGTTTCAGCCGTCATACAGTCCGGAACTAATCTACGTGATGGATTGTTAAATAGCATACACCGTATTATACATATGTTATTTATTGTAAATAGGTATCCTTGAATTTAAGTGGATGTTATTGAAATAGTTTTTAAATGTTTCATAGATTGCTTAATTATTGTTTTATTTATGGGGGTTTCCTTAATCAACTATAATTACATAGGGGAAAGGGGCCTAAAGTGGGCACAGAGCCTAAAGAGGGCACTCAGTATAGTATCGGAATTTTAAATAATGGCGCGCGCGCGACTCGTGAGTACGATCCCCACACCCCTCCCACCTTGCGGCAGTCGTTGGATTCGCTTGCGAGCACGCATTTACAAGCTGCAACAAATAAATGTTTTTCGACGATTTTTGAAAAATATTGCAAGGTAAGTAATATGTGTTCTTTTTTTTTTGGTGTTTACAATCCTTTAACCAAAATTTGTTAGTTATTAAGTGGCTATCTGGCCATATTTTGGTTCCATAAAAATCCACGTGTCTAAAAATTTTGAGGTAGAATTACGTCTGAACCTTTCAAATGTCGAAAAAGGCAAAGCGGGCAGGGTAAAGCGGGCACGCGCCCGCTTTGCCCCGTCCGCTAAAATGTTACCTACATTCTTTTGTTAATTTGCTTTTTCCTTTCAGATGACCGCTTATAAACGGCGTAAATATAAGCGTAAAACTTCACAAGCCTCATGGCAACGCTCAACTATGCAGCAAGCAAAACGAGAAGTGCAAGAGTTAGGAAAACCTGTCAAAAAAGTAACAACTAGGTAAATATGGGATTCCAAGAACGACATTGCAGACATCTTAAATTGGGTTCGTGTAATGTAAAGCTTGGTAGGTTTACTACTTACTGTCTTTTCTACGGAACAAGAAATGGAGCTTTTGGAATACGTACTACTTGTAACTTGTATGTACCTACCTATTACATTATTTTAGGATTTATAAAAAAATATATATATGAAATAATTGTATCGCTTATTAGAGACTAAATAATGATAGACTGTAAACAGGGCGTTATTTTTTTAAATATTATTTCAGATATATCTGGAAATATTGTACCTAAAAGTTTAAAGCTCCTAAGAAGTTCCTTTGTTTCATATATTCATTTAAAAATAATTGTATGACTGTTTGAAATACATAACTTATAAAATATTTTTATGTCTTTTACTCTATTTATTATTGTATATATTATTTGTGGCTGTATATTTCGAAATCTACTGTTTAAATCCAGGCCTGCCCGCTTTACCCAACTACTGCCCGTTTTGCCCTAAACGAAAGCCCGCTTTAGGCCTCCCCTTCGGGCAAAGCGGGCAATCGTAGGCTTTTAGTAATCTGTTAATAATTATTATATACTTTAACTTTTGACAAATTTAACCACTTAGCATTCAAAAGTATTTATTAATGGAACTTTTGGCAAAAAAATAAATGGATTAACTTCTTTTCAAACTTCATTTTTTTTAATTTTCCCGTAAGGTGCCCCCTTTGGGCCCATCTCCCCTACAGGGTGTAATCGTTAAGTGTGCACAGGCGATTATTCCGTAACTATTACAGATATCAAAAAAAACTTTAAACTGATATCGAAAGCCCTTTTCCTAATGAGTAAAATGACAATAATAACTTTTAAAAAGTAAAACGGGAAATATCCAAAAAAGTTACATTAAACACTCCCATACATTGAATTTTCCATACATTTTGTGTTCAAAGTACCTAAATGTTCGACGTGACGTCCTCGTTTTGGAATACCATTGTATTCCACATCGAGCTCTATTTACAGTTTCTAAATGAATTTTTATTAAAATTTGCGAAGTAATTTAAGCACAAATTCAAAAAAAGAACCAAAATTTTTCATATTACATGTTTAGGATAGTCATGTCTCATACTAAATGTATGGGAGTGTTTGGTGGAAAATTTATGGATATTACCCGTTTTATTTTTAAAAAGTTATTAATGTCATTTTACTCATTAGGTAAAGGGCTTTCGATATCTGTTTAAAGTTTTTTGATAACTGCAATAATTACGGAATAATCGCCTGTGCACACTTAACGATTACACCCTGTATATTATATTCTTTAGTGTCTCATAGTTATCATCATTATCGAGCCCATTAGGTATGCACGGGTATGATATGGGTTAGGCAAAATCTCTTCAAACTAAAACTACTGACATTTTGCACTCTAATCCGACATATCCGTAGTAGCCACTTCGTTCTGAAATTTCGGATACATACTGCGTGCTCATTGCTTATGTCTCTCTTTTTTTCCTTCTACCTGCCTTGGTGCATTTTTAGAGCTTTATAGCATATCATAGTGATTCAGCCAGTCATTTTTCATCATTAGAACTCTGCAAATAATATAAGCTCTTTCACCTTTTGCGTATCCGTTTCCATGACGCGCACCATTCGCTGTGCAGGTTGACTTTGTAAAACTTGATTAATTTCTTCCTTCACTCGGTTAGCAGACTTCGGTCGAGCTTGCTATATAATATGAAGCAATTATTTTTTTCCAATATTTTGTACAATTTTACGTAACTAAACTTGTGGTACAGTGAAATTCTCGTAATAATAATATTATGTAATAAACATTATTAAATACAACCTTGTTTAAAAGCTGGAAAAAGCAACCAAACAATAGATTCCTTAATTAATGGATATGATACTTATACTCACTTCACCTGAACGGGGTCGCGGTGAGCTTCTCGCGTTGAAACGAGGTTGTTGTGCCGTTTCCAACTTATTTTTCTGTAAATAAAAATAAAAAGACGATATATAATATTATGATTTAATACAAATCAAACACCACTCGTAGAGGATCCGGAAAGATACCTACATGATGCTTTATTCATTTAAAGGAATACTTCAAAATGTCTATTAATGACTTATTTATTTATGTAATCCTGGCAATTGTACTAAGTAGTAGGTATATTATAATCTATCTACAAAGCTCCTATATTGAAACACAATGCCGTCTAAAAACCATATACCAAAGTCCAAACCACCCATACATTAACATACTGCGATTACCAAAACTATTAAAAACATATTTGATATGATACATTATACATACTATCGGATCAACATTGGTGTTAGCTTTAGATCTAAGCTGGAAACGCTGACGTCCCGCTGGAAGACGCTGTGGTATTCGAGATTTCTGTTGATTCGTGTGCACATCTGAAATGTCATTTTAAATACCCCTTGTTCAAAATGTTATTTCTGCTACTACTAGCCAACTTGTAGATACGAGCGTTATGTTTGTAAATAGCCAATAGTCTAATCTTAGAAAATTGTTTATTATTCACATATTATTCACCTTGTGTTTGAAGATCTCCAGACATACTTAAGGGTCTAAAACATAATTTTAAATTTTCAATTAAAAATCGACATAACAGAAATTTTAACAAACATAAAATCAACAACGAATTCAAAAATAAAAAAAATGTTACAATGACGTTATAATACGTCAAAGAAGAAAGCTAAGTCCTTTCTTAGATCAAAGAGTTTTGCTAAGAATTTTTTAATTTATGGGAATTATTAAAATAGCCTAAATAGCAATAAAATGGGAGGTAAATCCAGCGCCGGTGGTATTTATTTATCAAGATGGTATGGCGCCCCGTACGTATGTGATATAGGGAATGCAATCTCAGATCTCGCGAGATCTCGGCCCTTTTCTGCGAGATTAATCTCGGCCTAAAAATGGGCGAGATCTTGCGAGATTAGCGAGATTAAGAATAACTGCCTGCAAAGACCCTAGAAAAGCAAATATTTCGCTGGACCAATTGTTGAAGACGGAAATGAATCGATACGAGTCCGGGGGGTCCAAAGGAGAACTTTTGCAGTTCGCTGATAACTGCCTCACAACTATAGTACCAACAAGTGTGGAATCTGAAAGGGCATTCTCAGCGGCTGGCTATCTAGCCTGCAAAATAAGGTGTAGGTTAGGTGACGATACCTTAAATACGTTGTGCTTTCTAAGAAGCTACTTCCAAAACAGTTTGTGAATAATTGTATAGCGAGATGTTGCTAATGTTCCTAATTTGATTGTTT